>CANYBF010701433.1:0-23367 GCA_948192965.1 Dalechampia spathulata
GAGAGCACTGGGGTCAGTGTTATTAGCAACTAGTTCAAAGGTTTAGCTGGACACAGTGGTAGAGAACCCAAACTTTCACAACAAACTCCTAAGGCCTCAAGATTTGTACAACTTCCTCTTTTGTTATTTTGGCAGTAAAACAATTATGATATATAACGTGTATAGTTATAGCGATACCACTGAGGGTTTTTATGATTGAATGTTGTAACTTAGTATGGTTTGCTTATTGTTAAATATGTTAAGCTCATTTGGTTTATGACATAGGTTGAATGTTTGTAATAAATTATGGCTCATATATATATAGGATTGTTAATGTTCATTAATAGTGCACCTATGTATGTTACCACTAGCATTGTTCTTAATAAGGATGTAAATTATTTTTTTTTAAAAAAAATTAATCATCCCTTATAGGGTAATTATTAATTTTCCATTTTAGGGGATTTGTAATTACACTACAGGAGCATGTCTCGCTACTTGAGGTGTAACATGTTTTAGTGGTATTAGAGCTAAGGTTAACTTGAACTATTATTATGTTTAATACCAAAGATGAAAAGTTTCACAAAGAGGAGTCTTGTTAGTCCTTGTTACTGGCTAATGTTATTTCTTATGAATTGTTAGAGAGTATTTATCATGATAGATAAAACCATGATTATTGAGGAAGAAGGCAAGGGTAATTTTAATCCTCGGAAGGATACGTCTGAGGTGGATAATCAGGTTAAAGGTAGGTTAAAATAGTATGAGCAAAAAAAGCAAGCCAAGCAAGTGCCTCTTATTGACCAGCCTGTAGTTATGTGAGTATATGCTATTGCAGTACTGTTTGCACAGTTTCTTTGCACTCTTCAGGGACAACCCAATTAAGTTATGCTAGTTCTGCCTCTAGTTATGCAGAGAGAGGAACATAATAGGGATTTTAAGAAATTATTGGGATATAGAGCTATGGACTTCTTAAGCACCATTGATCCTTATATGGTTAAGATATGGTTGGAGCACATTCGATAGGTTCTTTGACATATGAACTATTCTGATGAGATGAAGTTTAAGTATGTCATCTCTTTACTCCAAGACAACACTTATGAATGGTGGAAGATGATTCCACAGAGTTTAGCAGAGCCTCCTATTTTATCTTGGGTAGATTTTCAAAGAGAGTTCAGGTAAAAGTACATCCCAACTACTTATATAGACTAGAAGTTACAAGAGTTTTTGGGATTGAGACAGGGGAGTTTATTAGTGGTAGAGTATGAGATGGAGTACACACGGCTTAGTTACTATGCTAGTAACATTTTGACCATTAGGAGAGAGAGGTGCTAGAGGTTTGAGGAAGGTTTAAGGCCCAGGATTAGATCTCTAGTTCAGGGGTTTAATTATGCTGATTTTTCTACCTTGATGGCTAACGCCTTGAGTTAGAAGCACATGTTGCAAGAGGAGCAAGATAACTGAGCTAACCAAGTTATGAGGCAATTCAAAGGCTCTAGTATGTTTTCCAATTCATAGAAGAGGCATAGGTTTGGAGGATCATTTGCACCTTGATGATCAGGATTTAGACCACCAGTACCTCATAGAGCATAGAGTAAGCAGTCTACCAGTCATAATGGTTCTAAGGTATCATGTTGTATATATGTTTGACATCATTTTAAGAGCTTGTAGAGTTAGGACTGATTTGTGTTATCGGTGTAGGGGCACAGAACATTATGCTCAAGAGTGTCCTAACTGTAGAGTGATGCCCATACATATGGTAGCTAAGGGCAGATCATACCAGCAGCACCCCATGGTTCAGTCAACATCTAGGGTTTCTCAAACTGATGATTTTAGCAAAGGTAGGGCTAGAGGCTGAAGTGACAGTGGTAAATGTAGTAGTCAAGGTTTGGTGAATTAGTCTATAAGGGTATCAACATGAGTTTATAGTTTAAGGCAAAGAGAGGTGCTATAGGTTACAAATGTGCTGATCGGTAATTTTCACATTTTTGACCATGATATATTGGTATTGTTTGATCCTAGATCCAGTCATTCATACATTAATGCTAGGATTGCATGTTTGTAAGATATCATGAGTGATAGATTGGGGTATGAGATGTTCATGTCTAGTTCTTTAGGTAAGGACATTGTTATGAATAGGGTCTTTTGGCAGTGCCCACTAGTTCTTCAAGATACAATTTTTTCTTTAAGATTTGATTAAGGTGCTTTTTACTGAGTATCATGTCATTTTAGGGATAGATTGGTTGTCTCAGTTTCATGCAATGATGGATTGTAAATGGAAGACTATTACTTTTTGGCATTCGGGTTATGATTCAATTTCTACTCAAGGTAGTAGACTACCAGTAGCGCATAGTTTGATTTTGGCAATGGTTGCTCAGAGATTATTGTTTCAGGGTTGCGACGTTATATTGGCACATGTGGTTGACACTCAACATGAGAGGTTACATTTTATTAAGATTCTGATAGTGTGTAATTTTCTAGATGTACTTCCAGATGAGTTACCAGGGTTACCTCCAATCAGGGAAGTCAAGTTTGAGATTAAGATTTTAGCAGAGACTGACCCGATATCAATTACACCTTACTGTATAGCTCCAACTGAGTTGAAAGAGTTAAACTAGTAGTTGCAAGAGTTATTAGATAAAGGGTTTATTCAACCAAGGGTATGTCCTTAGGGCACACCTGTATTGTTTATAAAGTAGAAGGATGGAACTTTTGAGTTGTGTATTGACTATCGACAACTGAATAAGGTAACCGTTAAGAACTATTATCCCTACCTCGCATAAATGACTTGTTTGATTAGTTGAAAGGAGCAGCTATGTCTTCTAAGATTGACTTGAAATCTAGTTATCACTAATTGAGGGTTTAGGATAATAGTATTCTGAAGACTGCATTTCGCACAAGGTATGGTAACTATAAGTTTGTAGCCATGCCATTTGGATTGACTAATGCACCAGTAGCATTCATGGCTTTGATGAATACCGTCTTCAAGGAATACTTAGATTAGTTTATTATGGTCTTTATCAATGATATAGATTAATTTATTGTGGTCTTTATCAATGTATCTTAATTTATTCTTGGGATCAAGGAGAGCATGATAGACATTTATACCATATGTTGTAATCGATGAGAGAGAAGTAGTTATGTGGGAAACTATCAAAGTGTGCCTTCTCGTTATATTAGGTTTGCTTCCTTGGGCATGTAGTTTTAGCAGAGGGTGTTAGAATCAATCCTAGCAAGGTATAGGTAATTATGAACTGGCAGGCTACGAGATTAGTACTAAGGTACATAGCTTTCAAGGTTTGGTAAGGCATTACTGATATTTCATGAAGGGTTTTTCCTTGATTGCCACACCTTGGACCATACTTCTATGGAAGTGTGTTCAATTTGAGTGGACTGAGAAGTGTCAAAGGAGCTTTGATCAATTGAAGTAATGTTTGACACAAGCACCAATTCTAATATTACTTATACCAAGGAAAGAGTATGTTGTTTACAATGATGCCTCACTTAATTGTTTAGGGTGTGTTTTGATGCAAGAGTGGAAGGTGATTACTTATGGTTCTTGACAGCTTAAGCCACATGAACATAATTATCACACACATGACTTGGAATTAGCTGTTATAGTATTTGCATTAAAGATTTGGTGTCACTATCTTTATGATGAGGAGTGTTATAGCTACATTGACCATAAGAGCCTTAAGTATTTAGGATCGCAAAAAAAGCTTAATTTGAGGTAGAGATGGTAGATGCAACTCATTAAAGACTATGACTTTTTGATAGATTACCACCCAAGGAAAGCGAACCTAGTAGCTGATGCCTTGAGTAGAAAGACCTTTGTTAGATTGCGATAATCTCTAATGATATTGGTACATGAGATTCGGCATTTGAATGCAATTCTAACAGTGAATCTAGATTGTATGTTAGCTAAGTTATGACTTCAAATTAAGCCTATATTGATAGATCACATCAAGAAAGTTGCTCAGAATAATATCGAATATCAAAAACAGTTAATGAAAGTTCAAGCAGGTAACCAGGATGTTTTTACTCTAGTTTCTGATGGGCTACTGAGATATAGGGGTCTCATTTATGTTCCATCTGATGAAGAGTTAAAGAGATAGATTCTTGATGAAGTCTGTAGTACTCTATATTCATACAATCTAGGGTACCAAGATGTATAGAGATTTGAGACTACTTCATTGATGGGTAGGTATGAAGAAGGATATAGCAGAGTTTATTACTCAATGCTTAGTATGTCAATAAATGAAGGCTGAGCATCAAGTACCTATAGAGTTGTTACAACCACTTCCTATTCAGGAGTGGAAAAGGGATAGACTGACCATGGATTTTGTTACAGGGCTTCCACAAACGTAGAGTAAGCATGATGTAGTTTGGGTAATTATCAATACACTGACCAAATCAACACATTTTATACCTATACGTAAGGATTATAGTTTAAAGCACATGGCAGAGTTGTATATCAGAGAGATAATGAGGCTTTATGAGGTACTAACATCCATTATCTCTGATAGGGATCCACGATATACCTCACAATTTTGGGAGAGTTTTCATCCTCAACAGGACAAATAGTCATAGCAGATTATCTAGATTTTAGAGGATATGCTTTAAGCATGTGTCTTAGAGTTGGTTGGTAGCTGGGATAAGTACATTCCTCTTATTGAGTTCACTTATAATGATAGTTTTCAATCAAACATTTGTATGGCACCATATGAGGCATTGTATGGTAGATGCTGCAGAACCCCACTTAATTTGGAAAAGGTTAGTGAGTGACGGTTATTAGAACCTGATATTGTGTAGCAAGTAGAGGAACGGGTGAGATTGATCAAATGATGGTTGAAAGCAACATCTAAATGATAGAAATCTTATATAGACTTAAAGCAGAGAGACATTAAGTATAGTATCAGGGATAAGATATTTTTGAAGGTATCTCCATCGAATAGGATTATATGATTTGGTAAGAAAGGAAAACTAAGTCTGAGGTTCATTGAGCCATATGAGATTTTAGAGAGAATAGGCCCTTTAGCATACAGATTAGCTTTGCCTCCCAAACTTGACAAGATTCATAACATTTTCCATGTGTTCATGCTTTGAAGATACATATCCGATCCTTCTCATGTCATAGTAGTTAAGGATGTAGAGATTTAGTTTGATTTTTCCTACAGTGAGGAACCGATTAGAATATTAGCCTATGAGATGAAATATTTGAGGAGTTAACGGATTCTGTTGGTTAAGGTATTGTTAAATCATCATATAGGCAAGAAATAACATGGGAACAAGAATCGATTATTAGAAAATAATATCCTCACTTGTTTACAAGTAATCTAGGTTAGAATTTCATGGGCGCAATTCTAATTTAGAGGGAGAGAGTTATCACATTGACACACTTAGTGTATTATGATGCATTGATCATGTGTATGATGAATAAGTAAGAATGCTTCTAAATGTAATTATGGTTTGAACTGAAAATGAATTTTTACTGATGGGAAAGTATGTGAAGTTGATGAAAGAAAAGTATTTTTAAAGTAAATGTTACATAGAAGTGTTTAATGTGCTTAAATGAGGCTTTTGAAAAGATGCCTCTTATATTGCATAAGGTGTTATTTGCAATGAATACTTATTGAATTCTTAGTGTACATGCTTCCATGTAGGATTAGAATGAGGTATACATGAATATTATGGATTGGTATGTGTAGCGGATATTAATTTATATTTATAGTACGTATTGGTGTGTTATTTGATGATTTAAGATTATTGCTTAATTGAATACTATGGAATGATGGTTTAATGCCTCATATATTAGTATGCCATATGTCTATATATGTATTAGGATGGCAATACAAGCTAGGTGGCAACACTTGATTGGTCTAGGCGATAAAAGTCAAAAATGTAGGCTTAAACTTGTATTTTCTTTCCTTTCTTCTTTTAATATTGTATGGAATAGATTCCTACTTCCAAAACACTTTAGGTAGCAGAACCTTTCTTCTTCCTCCTCTCTTCTTAAGCTTATAATCCAAAAACCTCTAGGGTTGGTGATTCAAGGTAAGTAAAACATGAATTAAGTTAGTTGCTACTCCCTTTTCCTCTTCTTATGCATGTATTTTCTTTGATGTTACTTTTCTTATGATTTTCATGAGGTAAAGCCATGGATGGTTGTGTGGATATGGAGGTTCTTGATTGAGTAATGTGTGTGATTTTGATGGAGGATGGTTACTAAGAAACCAAATTGATTTGCTTATAATGGAGGAGGTTACGGTTTGGTGTTACTTGACTTGTAGTTTGAGTTCTTGTGCTATTTTGTTATTGCCTTAAGCTTGAACAAGTATTGTTCATGGTTTTGGGGATAATATTTTCATGGAATGATGTTTAATGTATGATTTTATGATTGATTTGTATGCTTAAGAGGTGTTTAAATGGTGTTTTGCATGAAGTTTCACTTAGAGCTCTTTATTGGAAACTCTTGGTTTTGGTGCATATTGGGTGTGTGTGTGTGTGACTACTTATTTATGTTATATCATACTTTTTGTAGATGTTATGATGTTGTATATGTGATTTAAGGTTAGTTCACAAAGGTTAGGGGCTTGAGGAGGCTGAATTTTCATGTAAGGGTAGCATGTAGGCTCATTTTAGAGATGTTACTTATATCTTGGCATAATATATGTTTTGTGCTTTTGAGCTACCTTAAATGACTTAGAATGAATTTTCAACATGTTTAGTGATGTTTTATGTAGTTAGGAGTTGTGTACGTGTTTTTGCAAAAATACATCCTGTTGTTATATTTCTATTATAAGGCATGGGATTTATCCATGGGTTGTGATTTTAGAAGTTGACTATGATGAAATTATTTACTGCATAAGTTTAGTTCACTTTGAATGGTGTTTTTGTATGTTATAGAGTGGAATGCTATAGTTAGAGGGATGTTTGGGGACACATTACTTTATGAACTTTTGCATATGAATGTACTCTATTCTAAGTGAGTTACTACTACCACTTGAGTTAAGTTTCATGCCTTCTTGCTTTGGATTATGCATATGTAGCATATAGGGGATATTTTTGCACATTTTCGGACTTCTTATGTAGGCTTGTCGTAATTTAGGTTTTAACGGCCTTAATGGATGAGTTTTGGGGCATATAATATATGGTTAGAAAGATATTTCAATCTAGTTTCCATTGGTATAAGGCTTGTTCTATTCTTAGATGGTTTTTTTGGCCTAAATATTCACACAATGCATACTATTCTTTTTAGGCAAAATGTTCTGCACTTGATTTGATTAAGTGAGATTAGAGGGTTCTCTTATGAATGCTTTAATTAAGTAAGCTATTAATGTAGTGTGGTTTGACATTGGTGGTTATATGATCATTCTTATTAAAGGTGAATGCCTGGCAATGTCATAGGTGCTTCGGAGGAAGAATTGCATCCATCATTGAGACGCATGGATAAAGGCAAATCTATAGCAAGTTTATTCTAGTGTTCCTTAACCAATAATTAGTCCTTTTAAGGAAATTTTCATAAAGGCATAATGATATATGACTTATTAAATGTTCATAACATGGCATAAAGCATACCCATGCATTATGACATGACTTAAGAAATCACAGAGTTGGATTCGGATATGGAATCATAAAGTTATATGTGTATAAATATAATATGTTCCTATGGGAACCAGAGGTACGGTACACTTTACCTAGTATAGGATTGTGCACAATCACAAAGGTAAAGGGATTGATACAGGAAAATTAGAGGGAGAGTGCAATACATCATAGCATTCTCAATGGCATATTCCATCATATGTTATATATTTTAATAGATAGGATTTGAGTATGAAATGTTATAAATGGATGTTTTACAAGCATACTACATTTAATTAAAGTTGTATGATGATTATACCACTGAGATCACAGGTAAGGAACGTTATAGGATATAGGACTTGATGAATACTTAATTGATCTATTTTATGTTAGAATTGTGATTTCAATGTTATTACTTGCTCATTTTATTGTTTGTGATCATTTTTTTTTACTAGCACCATTGAGATTTTTCTCAATGTTTATCATTTAATGAATGCAAGCATCAATATCATGAGAGAGCACAGGGGTTAGTATTTTCAGTAGCTGGTTTAGAGGTTTAGCTAGACATAATGGTAGAGAACCCAAACTTTCATGACAAACACCTAAGGCCTCAAGATTTGTGCAACTTCCACTTTTATTATTTTGGCAGTAAAATAATTATGATATATAACATGTACAATTATAGCGATACCACTGAGGGTTTTTATGATCAAATATTGTAACTTGGTATGGTTTGCTTATTGTTAAATATGTTAAGCATGTTTTATTTATAACACAGGTTGAATGTTTGTAATATATTATGGCTCATATATATACAGGATTGTTAATGTTCATTATGGGTGCACCTATGTATGTTACCATTGGCATTGTTCTTAATAAGGATGTAAATTATGCTTTTTAAAAAACGTTAAGCATCCCTTGTAGGCTTATTAATTTTCCACTTTAGGGGATTTATGATTATACTATGGGAGCATGTCTTACCGCTTGGGGTGTGACAATTATGATATGTTATGCTTATTTATTATTAATTCTTTAAATAAGATTAAGAAGTAAATGAATAGTCTATTTGAAGGCAAATGCATTATAGTAAAATTATCAGTTAATATTTTTACTATTGTTCATTATTTATTTAGTGATTTTATTTAGGAAATAAAGATTACTCAATAGGTTAGTAAATTTTGAACATAGTAAATTACAAACACCTTACGAGTATATTGGTTAATGAATTTTTGTATGGATGGATATCTTCTATTAGAATGTTGATTATTTACTTGCACATTTAGAACCATTGATGACTTATATAAATTTTTAATTAATGGAAAATAACATAGATTATGTTTATTTTTAATAATAACTGAGTTATAAATGAGATTCGTAAGTAAAATCAAAGGTTTGTTTGATGCAAGCATATTATCATGAAATATTGTGAAAATATGATGTAATATATTTATATTTGACATCTTATCGATTTATAATTGAGACATCATCATGCATATGCATGTATGATATAGTCATACATCATACATCATCTACATAACATTATGGAGAATTAAGGGAGTGTTATTATATATATAAATATACATATAAATATATATACAAAGGGTAAAATAAGGGAGGCACTAGTATATTTATATATTATAAAAAAGAAGCATAAGGGAGATGCTAGTATATTTATATATTAATATATTATAGAGATAGGGGAGATAAAAATATACTGAAAAAATAAAAATAATTAAAAATATACCTAGTATAAATTATACACAATCAAAGATAGTGATTGATGTGATGATAGAGAAATGATGAAATACTAGAAAATAGAGGAATACAATACATATTTGCATTCATTGACATATAGTAATCAGTGCTACGAGAAAAGAGGAATGTAATGTACATTTACATTCATTAACACATCATTGTTATAATATTGATACACAAAATGAAATGTGGTTGATTCATGATAATGGTATATAGTTTGAAGAGTTATGATAAAGAATTATATTAAATGATGATGTTGTATTATATAGCAAAGCAATGATGAATACAGATACATAGCATAATACTTTGCCTATAATTGCATATCAACTTCTAATATTAATTTTATATAAGCACCTATAGAGCATTTGGCTTGTTATATTTATATGGATTGATACCAATAATTAGGATTGAGATTATTCATTTACATATATCAATTAATGTAATTGATATATGATATGATATGGATTTAAGTCATATATCTTGCTATAAATATTGATATCATTATGTTGGTCACACATCTATTTAATATTTTCTTGAGCTAATATACTAGAGTAATATACAAGTTTATGATATTGAATGTGCTTATGTGATTATTAGATTTAACTGAAAAGCAATAGCAATCATAAAATATTATTCCAATATAGATGAAATTAGAGCATATAAATGATACATATTCGTAATCTAAAATTATTAATAGTATTTATTATTACTATATGAGTTGTATATTACTTAAAATGATTACTTACAATAATTTACATTTTTATTATTAAGCACCACTGAGTTTTATAATTAGTGTTTATCATTTGATGAATGTAGGTCAAGATAGTTTAAAGGGGCATTCGGATCTGTGAGGCACTAGCATGATCAAAACACTTTGAGTTTTGTACAATCCTTAGATACACTTTTTTTCGTAGCATAATATATTCCTAGAGAATACTTTTATTTATGAAACTATCATTGTATAATGTACAAGCAAAAAAATAATTTATGCATGTATACAAGTTGTAACACTAAAACTACCTAGTTTATGGCTTGTTTATATTATAAATATAATGTGTACAATAGTTGCTTGATGATATGCCATAATTTATAAACATGTATATTTATGCAAATAGGTTATCATGCAAAGCCATAGGTAATAAAAAATTGATAGTTAACTTTTATAGACTGAATATATTTTGATAAAGATTTATGTTTCCTTTGTAAGGTGATTAATAAATTCCAATTAATATAGTATTTTATTAATCATTTTATTGGAGCATGTTTCATTGGTTGGGTGTAATAATTTATATCCAATGTTTTAGCATATTCTTAGGGAGCAAATAGTGATAACGATTCAATCTTTCTTCCGATATGGTATTATGCTAAAAATCATCAATCATACTTATATTCTGCTTATCCCTAAGGTACCAAACCTATCTTCCCTTTCTCAATTTCATCTAACTAGCTATCATAATTATATTTATAAAGTCATCTCTAAAATAATTATTAGTCACCTTAAACTTGGATGAATCAATAGGTGGATGAAAGCTATACAACTTTTATTCCTAGTAAGGTAATTTAAGATAGTATAATCCTAGCTCATGAAGCACTCCATGCTTTAAAATTCAAAAGGTATGGTAGTAATCATAGAATGACAATTAAACTTTATATTATGAAGGCCTACAACATGGTTAGTTAGGAGTTCTTAGAATCAATTTTAGTTAAGATGACTTTCATGGTAGATTCATCATGTAGGTAACATAACGTTTGTCAACTATCAACTATTTCTACCTTAATTAATGGTTCATCCACCAAGAAGTTTAGCTAGCCAAGGTTTAAGACAAGGTGATCCACTTTCCTCTTATTTATTTTTGTTAGTAAATAATGTGTTGGCTAAGATGATCAACTAAGACATTATGGATGGGAATCTTCATAGATTAAGGAAAAATAGATGATGCCTAGTCTTGCATTCATTGTTCTTTGTTAATGAAACATTGATCTTTAGTCAATACTCTCCTCAAGAAGCTATTAACATGAAAGGGGTCATTAAGGTGTTCAGAAAGGCTTCAGGTCAAAAGGTGACTTCTGCCAAATCTAATGTATATTTTAATGCTAATACCCCTAAGATTACTAAGGAATATATGATTGGTATTTTGGCAATCAAGGAATATAGTAAGAATGACTTCTGCCAAATCTAATGTATATTTTAATTCTAATACCCCTAAGATTACTAAGGAATAGATTATTGGTATTTTAGCAATCAAGGAATATAGTAAGAATGATCGATAGTTAGGTCTTCCTATTATTTAAGGGAAGTTTAAGGATATGGTACAAGGCAAAGCCCAGGGATGGAAATAGAAATTGCTTTCATAAGCAAGGAGGGGCATTCTTATCAAGGCGATAATGACTTTTATCCCTACGTACATTATATAGTGCTTCAAGTTACCCAAGGTGTTTTATGATTGGCTTAACAAATGTATCTTTCAATTATGGTGGAGTAGTCAAGTGGAGAGTAGAACAATAGCTTAGTTTAATGGTAAGATGGGTTTTGGGATTTATCAAATTTTAATGGTGCTTTGCTAGCCAATAAAGTGTGGAGAATTAATAATAACCCTGCAATGTTATGTTATAAGGTGGTAAAGGCCTTATACTTTCCTCATTCAAATTTTTGGTAAGCTTAAATAAGAAATAGATCATTGTGAGGATAAAGAAGTATCCTTACAAGTAGAGATATGATATCTGAAGTTTGTTGATGGAATGCATGTAATGGTATGGATATACTAATTTGAGAAGATATGGATCCTATCTCTACAAGATTCAAGATTCAACATCTCATCTCTATGTAGGTTCAACAAATTTGAAGGTGTTCAAAAGAAAGGTAGACAGCTCTCAAAGGTGATCAACTGAAATTCAACTTTAATGCTTCCTTTTATACATCAAGGTAGTTAGAACTTTTGTTTCTAGGAATAGTAAAGGTACCATAATCCATGACATAACCTTCAAATTCCAATGTAGTAATGCTTTCATAGGGGAAGCTTTCACACTTCATAAAATCATTCTCCTTGCTAGTAGTATAGGAATCATTAATGTAGTGTTCAAAACTAATTATTTGCAGCTAACTCGACTGATTCAACATTTTCAATTTCCAAGTCCTTAGGACTCTGTAACCATTGTAACATCCATTTTAGAAACTCTTAAAGACAACCCCTTTTTTCTTGTTAGACATATTGGTAGGTATGCAAACCAAGCTACTAATTTTATGGTTAAAAATACCATGTTAGGAACTCTTTTTATTGCTTAGGTCACAAACCCCCATAGTACTCTTCAACATATCTTGTATCATGATGTTAGTTCTATTTGCAAAAAAAATAACTTAGGTATACTAGATACACTACTTTTGGATATCACATCAAGCATTGACTTAAATTTCCCTTTTGAAGCAATTTGATTATATAAAGTTTAAAATGTATGAATACAAAAATGCTATGAATCTTTATTAGATTGATTCATAATTATTTTAAAAGTTATGCTAACCTCAAAAGATTTAATGTTATAATGATAGTTGATAAATTTTTGATTTTTATTATTCTTTTATAAATATTAAATACACTTTCCTCATCAATAATATTTATATCATAACATCAAACATACCAATTAAATGTATATCTTTTTATTTTATTTAATGATATCGATTATCAATTCAAGTGAAATATTTTAAATATATAATGGTGAGAAATAACAAAAGAAAAACCATAAAATAAATTTCAAAAATGCATTTTATTATTAATTTTTTTTTCAAATGGAATTTTAATGTTGAAATTATATAATTATTTATTCTTAAAGATATATGTTATATTGGTGATTTTTACATTATCATTTGGTTTTTTACATAAAAATTCATCAATATTATTCAGAAAATTATCATTTTCTATTAATTATTTTAATCAATAAATGTAATACTTTTCTTTTCTTGGATAATTACAAAACTTTCAAAGTTTTAAGTTTCTATTTTCATAAAATCTTTTCTAAATATTTTACTTTTCAAATTTACCTAATTTTCATTAAAACTAAAATATTTTGAAATTTTTTAATTATATTCACTTCTATTCTAACTTATCATTTTCTCCTCCTTCAAAACTTTTGTCATTATCTCGTCAATCACTTCCGGTGTTCTCCTCTTCCTCATTATCCATTCTTTTATAGCTTATCTTCTTCATTTTCTTTAGTGAACTAATTTCATTTCTTATTTTTCTTGAAATTTTTATAATGAGAAAAAAGGATATTGTGTTTTCTAAAATTAAAAAAGATGGCTTTGGGAAAAAGCGTGAAGAGGATGATATTCAATGTTCTTCTCCTCAACAAATAGAGTAACCAATTTTAAGAAAGTGAATTCTAGAAATTGAATTCATTCATAGTAAGTCTTCAAAGAAGTCTAAGAAATTGCATGTTGTGATTCAAGAACCGTCTAATGAGAGTAGTCGACAAGCATTTAAGGTCTATTTTATTTTTTATTTTTTCAAATGGGTTTTTCTTCATTTCCTTATTTTTCTTTATTTTTTATTACATGTAATTTAATTTTAAAATATGTTAATATAATTTTATTTATTTATATATGTTATGAATATTTTATCATTTTTTATTGATTAAAAGTATGATTGAAATGATTATTGTTAGGTTGAAATAAGTTTGTATTAATGTTATTGGTATATCATAAATTTACCTACAATTTATTATGGCTTCTTTTATTTTATGTTGTTATATTTTTTTATTATTTCATATATCATTGAAGTATTTTATTGTGGGCACATATGATTTGATTTTTATCTTATAAGTTTACACAAGTTTCCTTTTTTTTCATTTTTCCATTTGTTATTGTGATATTTTTTTGAAGTGCTTTTGTTTATATTTTTATTGTTGTTATAATTATGGTTTATATGTGATTTACTATAAGTATTAATATGATTTTGATTTTATTATTATTATTATTATGCTTTTGAAATAGTTTTGGTTGTGTTATTGTTTTTTGTATGCTTACGATTTACATATGGTTTATTGTTGGTATTAATGTTATTTTTATTTATTAGGTAGTTTATTGAATTAGTTTACTTTTAGCTTTTTTGCATTTTTAGTATTCTTATTTTATGCTTGTTTATTATATTTCATGGATTGGGATTTATTAGTTCCCTTTGATAATCATTTCTACTAAAATAAATATATGTTTGTACATAGATATCATCAATGTCATTAAGAAACAGTTAACATATAGTCAATTACATATTTTTAGATAGAGTTATTTAAGTCATTTTTTGGATGTGTCATTTTTTATTATACAATATCAAATTATCCAATCTCTTTTACTACGTGAGGTTTTTATTCATAAATCTAACAAGATTTGGGTTAATATCAATGGTTTCAAATTAAGGTTTGGATTGGGGAATTTTGTATGATTATTGGTTTGAAATGTTCAGGTGAAAATGTCCTTTTGAAATTGATTATTAATAAATTTCAATTAATAGATGAGTGTTTTAATAGGGTCAAGTTGTTGAATAAGCAAACACTTTATGACATTTTCATGACTGTGAAGCCTCTTTACAATGATGATATTGTTAAGGTGGTATTGCTTTTTTTCATTCATTTATTTTTGCTTGCTAATAAGAATGAAAATTTAGTTCTTAGGTTCCATTTTCAATTGGTTAATAGTGAGTTTTTTTTTTATGATTACCCATAGGGCTATGAGTCATTTTTGTGTACAATTAAGTCATTTAAACATAGATTGAAATCTATAAGAGAAGCTAACCCTGTTCCAAAAAGATTGATGTATCATTTATTAGGTTGAGCCTATATTTTTCAAGTCTGGTTTTATGAGGTTTAGGACTATATGAATGATAGATACAATATTCATGAATGATGTAATTCTACAGATTCTTAATTAGCATGTAACTAGTCAGGTAAATTATGATAGTATGAAAATGGAAATTTTTTCCATCAACTTATCCAAGGTAATCTTCCTTTCATTTTTTTTATATTTTACAATTTATTTATTTTTGGTATATTGCTAGTGTACAATAGGACTACTATTGGTTTACCATGAAATTTTGCTATTACTGTTTAGTTTACCATAAGCATATAACAAGTGTATATGTGGTTTACTTTCATCAACATCTTATTCATATTTTATTATTTTTGTAGCTAAAGTTAAGAAATATCAACCTTACTTTAAAAGAGAGGTTAAACTTCAATTGAATGATTTTTTTGACAAGGGTAATGGCAAGGTTCCTGATGATTCTGGTTTACATGATCATAAGGATAATCTTGATGCTTCTGGTTTTAATTTCAAAGAAGCATTTGAATGTGTTAAGGATGACTTAAATGTTTCACTAAGAAACAAAAAATCTTTGAAAGTTATGTTAGTGATATGAGTTCAAAGTTTGATGTCAAGATTCAAGAATTGCATAAGATGTTGTTTCTTATTTGCTAGAAAATTGAATGTGATATTCATAGTAAGGTAGTTCTATTTACATTTATTAGTATTTTTTATTTCCATGAAGTTCTGTTTAATATTTTTCTACATTTTCTTAAATTTTGTAGGTTGGAAGGTTGGAGTATTTGAAAAAAAGTTGGATGTTGAAGAGGATTTCAATCATGAATTATGTTAATAAGTAATTAATTTATTTTTCTCTAGAAGATTTTTCTCCATATTGTTTTATATTTCTCTAGGTTGCTCTTGATGAAGAATAAAAGGTTTTAGTCTTTCTCCTTATATTTTATATTTTGGCATATTTATAGTATACTATACATATACTTCTTATTTCCTATTGTATACCTTTCATATTCTTATTATAATCCTTCTATATACTTTTTGTATACTTGTCATATATTATATATAAAATGTAGATTGATGATATTGTTGACTTTGGTACTATTAAAGATGGTATCATTGATTCTGAACATGATGATTTTGAATATGTAAGTGAAGAACCAAATTGTAATGATGTTATTGATAAGGGGAAGCATCTTGTGTGAAAAATATTGATGAATTTGAAGAAAGGCAATTTGAAGCTGGTATGATAATCTGGTATGGTAGTTTTAATAGTGTTATTGCAAGGCAATGTAAGACTTTTATTGATAAGGTATAAAATTAATTTTTGAAGTTTTATATTTCTTTTGCATGTGTTGTATTTTATTTCTATTATTATGTTATTGGTTTATGTTTCAGTTTTTTAGGATGCATAATGTTAATGAAGATATCAAACCAAACTTGCTTCTTAAGTTGGTTGATCATGTTGTTGTTGTTGTAAAAAAGGTATTTAAGTTATATAATGTCAAAAAAGTGTTAATATATTTAAAATGTTATTTTCTATACATTAATTTTTAAGATACAAGTGATATAAAAGAAGTTGTTGATGATGAAGGTTGTGGTAATGTTTTTACTATATCAAAAAAGTGTTATGCTATTTATAATATTCGTCAAAGTGACATGTTAAAATTACCTTACATTTAACAATTCAGCCTATCAGATAGCAACACTTCATCGAAGTGTTCAAAGACATTGGTTAAAGGTGTTGTTCCTTTGGACAACAACATTGAACTAGAAGTTAATGGTCATTTATTAATGCAATTCTCAAATTAGCTCGAGTAAAGATTAAAAAAAACATAATATTTTACTTTCTATTTTTACCTTTAAAAAATGATATTTCTAATAATTTTATTTGTAATTATTTTATTTATTTTGTTTAAATTATTTATTATTTAGAAGGAAAACACTTTATTCTCTAAAGATAAATAAATTCTTCTGCCTTTTGACTTTGTTATAAACATTATGAATGAAAAGGTTTGATTTCATACCTTACAACATCCTAATCATCCTTTCAGTTCATTGATAAATATATATCAGTTGTATTATTTTTTATATTGCATTATTGCATTTATTTTTAAGTAACAGTATGTTTATTGTATACTTGCAGTAAACTTGTTGTCAACCGATTATATACTCGATATATACCTTTGTGAAACCTAACATTATGAAGATTGAGTTTGCATATATGTTTATGATGATATGTTTGATTATTTATTATTTTTATATTTTCTTTTTTTTAGTATATTGATGTTTTTTTATTATTTGAGAAATAAAGGATTGTTTGTTGATGGTCGTCCTAACAAGTTCATAACTACAAATAATTTTTTTAATCAAAGTATTCATGAACTTTTTTTCTACTTATTAAAGTAAAGGGTGAGATTATATATATGATTATATTTTTGTTGATGGTTTAATCATATAGTATATTGAGTGTTTTAGGATTATATATGGTAGACCATGGTATGAAGTTGATCATATGTTGTTTCCTATACATGTTAGGAGAAGTTCTCATTGGGTGTTAGTTTGGCTTTATCTTCATTCAAGGCAGATTTGTATATATGACTCAATAAGCAGTGTGATCCATGATACTAATGTGTTGGTAGTTATATGTGCTTATTGTGTTCTACTTTCACATTTTCTTATATTAACTAGAACTTATTCAAAGCAAAATGAATTATTGGTTGAGGGAAGTACTTATTCTAAAAAGCACCTAACTAATCCATATGATGTGCACATTATGGAACCTCTTCCTAGTCAATTTGAAAAGTGGTTTAAATATTTATTATTTATTTATTACTTATTTAGTCTTATAATTTCAATTTTTCATTTTAGTGATTATGGTATATTTGTTATTTCTTTTATTGAGTACTTGATTAAAAGTAAGGAGATACTAGTCCATGACTTTGATATGGAGGTTCATCATAATAGATTATTTGTTTTATGCTACCACCTTCATCATTTTCAAGCTCAAACACCAAAAAAAATAACATGTATGATAGTGAAAGGCCTTGACCATCAACTTTTTAACTTGCCTAAAAATAGCTTTAAACATAAGTTAAAAAACAATACTTTCTACCCTTCCTCAAATTTTCTCTCTACAATGTGACGATCATGCCAAGCCTTGGTTTTTCCTTTGTAAAGCTTATCATTCTTGTATACAATTAGGTGAAGCTCATCTAACTTACTAAACTATAATCATCTCTTATTTTTCGCCCTATCAAGATCTATATTCAATTCCTTGATTGGCTAATAAGTCTGGTGCTTTAATTCTTCCAGAAGATGACATGCCTTTTCATACAATAGTCAAAATGGTATTGGGTTGATTGGTGTTTTAAAAGTCATTTGATAAGTCCAAAGAGTATCATCTAGCTTCATGCTTTAATTCTTTTAAGATGAATTTATCATTTTCTCTAATATATGCTTAAACTTTTGGTTGGAAATTTCCAACTAACCACTCATTTAAGATTGATACAAAGTGGCCACCCTATGTATAATGCCATACTTTATTCACAATCTCTCAAATGGCTTATTATAAAAATGAGTTCTCCTATCACTAATAAGAGCCTATGGAAGTCCCGAATTGATTGAAAATGAACTTTAAGAAATAGATCACAACTTTTGCATCATTTGTTAGACTCGAAATTGCTTTTACCAATTTAAAAAATAGTCCACACTACAAAAATATATTAGTTATTCCTTGAGGGTGGGAAGGGTTCCATGAAGTTAATTCCCCATACATCAAATAGTTCAACTTCTAAAATTTCCTTCAAAGGAATTTCATGCTTCCTCCTAAGTCTGCCACTTTATTGGCACTTATCACAGGCTTTTGCAAATGAATAAGCATCAGTGAAAAGACTAGGTCAATAGAATCTACTTTGCAACACCTTAATAATTGTTTTATAGTCATTCATGTATCCACTATATGGAGATGAAAAGCAGACTGTTAGAATTCTACTAAATTCTTCATCGGGCACACACTAATGAATCAACCCATCAGCATACTTTTTAAACAAAAAAGGTTGATCCTAGAAATAGCTTTAATTATGTGGAGAAACCTCTTCTTCTGCTACCGATTACAATTCAGTGGTAGAACAACATAAATTAGGAAGTTAACAACATTTGTAAACCATGACATTGAGCTATCCACCATACATAAGCTCTCATCCGAAAACTCCTCTTTAATAGGTACCTCATTTGTTTGAGAATCATCATATATTCTGATCTATGATAAATGGTCTACCATATTATTTTCTACACCTTTTCAATCCTTAATCTCAAGGTTGAATTCTTACAGTAGAAGTATCCACCTAATCAACCTCAGTTTAACATCCTTTTTATTGACCAAATATCAAACTATTGAATGATCCATATAGATTATTACTTTGGACCCCATGAGTGTTAGTGTATGCTCTAGAGCATCATGTTTTATTGTAATTTAATATTGAACAATTTATCAATAAAAATTATTGACCCTGACTTTTCACCATTGTATAATTTCGGGTTTTTATTGATACAACTAGGATTTAGGCTCTGGTATCAATCCCGATTATGCATATAGGCCTTTGTGTCTTCCCCTGTGTGTTCTGGTGCGCATAACATCTCAGAACTGGCGGGGCCCACCATGGCCCTTGGCAGGACCCGCTACGTATTCTGAGTATTCTGCGCATGCAGAACACTCTTCCCTATTGCCTACATAAGGCAAATCACTTGTAATGCAAAGTATTGCATTTCTGGCCCTAGGCACTATTCATCATGAATAGTGCATAGGTGGGGCCCACCAGACAAAAGCGGGGCCCGCAACCCCTAGACAGCCTATTCTATGTGTTCTGTACTTACAAAATACATTTCCCAGTTGCCTTACGCAAGGCACAGCGCTTGGCATCGCAAATGCCATCTCCCGAGGCCCACTGCGCTGTGGGGCCCACCTAGGACACTAATAGGGCCCGTAACTTCTACTAGTTCATTCTGTGTATTCTGTACTTACAGAGTACATTTCACACCTGCCTACGCTTGGTAGGATGCATAGAATGCAAAATATTGCATTTTGAATCTAGGTTACTATTCACTATGAATAGTATGCATGCGGGACCCACCTTCCTCAATTAGCCCATTTTGGGTATTCTGTACTTACAGAATACATTCCGCTGTTGCCTTACACAAGGCATACCCCATGGCATCCTGAATACCACATTTCTAGACTCACCACGCCGCGGGGCCCGCTAAACGCTAGTGGGCCCACTTCCCCACTATCATCCGCTTTAATGCGTTCTGAACGCACAGAACACATCCTATCTTCTGCCTCGCTTGAGGCGGAATGCTTGGCACGCTATTTGCCACTTTCCGGCCCCTTTTGTGCTGTGGGGCCCACAAGGGTACTATTCATCATGAATAGTTACTAGACAGGCCCACCACCCAAATTCACCCATTTGAGTGTTTTGGACACATAGAATACATTTCCGCTGATATCTACGCGAAAAACAACCTTCTGGCACGTCAAATGCCATTTTTGGCAGAAATTGGATCGCCAACCCTGAATTGGACCCATTAGCCAAAACTCGGTGTTCGGGTCCGAATTTGAGAAAACTTATAACTGCAAAGTTTCTCAGAATGTCAATTATACTTTGGTTGACATATGGTGCACATCTGGTTCAGCCCGTATTGAGCGGTGCGCATCGCGATGTGCATAGCTCATCATACTATGTGCATTGCACATTGCATAGTAACTTTATAAAAAGACGCTTGGTCGGGAGCCTTCTCAGGACCGAATTTAGAAAAACTTTCTTCTACAAAGTTGTTCCTTACATCAAATAATGCTTGTATGCTTCTGCGCATCCCGGAAGTGATCATAGTGGGCCCCATACGTCGGGACAAAAGTGATGCGCTGCGCAGCACATTAGTAATGTGTGGCGTACATCACATGATGTGTGCCACACATCACTTCAGGGCCAAAATTACAAAATTTTCATGCCCAAAAATTGCTCTATAAATATAGAGCTTGGGGTCTGTCAAAATGGATCCTAAAATTTGCTCTGAGAGCAGGCCAACCTCTGCCAAAATTACTCCACAATTAATTAGGCCCCTAATTAATTAAATCAATTGGATTTAGTGATAAATCTGGTTAGTTTAGGCTTCCTAAACATGGAATCAAGCAAGATCAAGGAAGAAAAGCTGCCGGAATAAGGTAAATTTCTTGTTTTCTTCAATTTTCTTTATTCTGTCACTATTCTGTGAGGGATGTGCTGCACACATCACCTCATGTGCGCCACACACAGGCTATGTGTGGCACACATGGGGTCATGTGCTACGCACATCACCCCAAAATTTTCAAGAAAAGGCCATTTTTCTCCCATTTTTTGTCCAATTTGGCCAATCCAAGGCCATTCAAGGCTTTTCCATGCCTTGGGTGCCTTGGATCTGCCTTAAATCTTGCTGGATCTAAAATAATTTCAACTTTAAAATTGTTTTTACTTGATTCAGATGCAAATCCACGAGCAAAACCCGATTTAGGGTCCGATCTACCTAGATCGGGGCCGGATCTAGGGTTTCTACTGAAAAATTTTTGGTTTTCCTTCTATTTTCTCTGCCATGTGCGCCACACATATGCCCATGTGCACCACACACAGTCAATGTGTGGCACACATTGGCTATGTGCGGTGCACATCCACTTTGGTTTTCACAGAAAAACCCGATTTTCGCCCGAACCGCTTTTGAACTGCTTCGGTTTTGAATTTTCCAGTGACTCCAGTATCTAGATCGTGCACTTGGGGTTCTGGATCTATCATAAATCATCCAGATCTACTTGATTTTAGCCTTAAAATTAATTATTTCAATTAATTGCTTAATTAATTGTTTGATTTGATGAACCGGAGGCCGATTCGTGCTCAAAATGAGGTACTATCTTCATTAAAGTTGCTTGATTTTGTCTGTAGTTTATTTCTGTACTGACATATTTAATTTTTGTGCAGATTGGCCTCTGATGTGTGCCACACACAGTCAATGTGTGGCGCACATCACATGATGCACGGTGTACATTCCTCGTGAATTTTCCAGAAAACTGTATTTTAGGCCATATTTTGGCCGTATTTTGATGTATCCAGTGGTATTTAAATCTCATAGTGACTTAGGTATTCTAGAAAAGTCATAAAATAATTTTTACATAATTAATTTTGGCCCCAAAATTAATTTTTACGATAAAATGCAATTTTTGATCGTATAAACGTGATTTTTGATAGGATTGGTTTTAATTGGTCATAGGGCTATCTCCAGAAATTATGTGTGATAATATTCCTTCCAATTAAATTTACCATGATCAAATAAAAATAATTTTGCTTAAAATTATTTTATTTAAAATGAATTTTCACGATCTGGCTCGTGCTTATTATTTCAATTATTGCCTAATAATTCTGGGATTTTGAATCTTGGTTCGTACTTTTAAATGGTATTGGACTAGTCAATTAAATCCAAAATTCATTTGCTACTAATGAATTTATTTGTTTATTTTGTATATTAATCCATCGTGCATTTTGGATCATGCAATTCGAGTGGAAGAAGGGGTATTACTTAATACCCGGGAAGTTTTGTATGCGAGGAATATTTATAATAGGGTAGAATTATTTATTCGGTCTGTAATAATTTCCCCTGCCTCGTCTGTATCCCCTAATTTCCTCGATCCCTTTCCCGGCCTTTTATTATTTTTAATCATGGATGATTTATATTTGCCTAGATATTTATGTCATTCATGTCACATGCCATGTCACATGACACATGCACACACTACTATGCATGTCATGCATATACCGTATGCCATAACATACTATACTTCATATGCATATACGTATAAATATGCAAATATGCTAATACGCAATCCGATACTCTCAATCAACCAATATGCCTTATCATGCATACATATATGCCATGCCATGTCATATACTATGCCACGTCATATGCCATAACATATATCATACCATATGCCATACACATACTATATTGAATACACATTCACATACGCACCATTATGCCATGACATGCATATACCATGCCATACATATTTCATATGCCATGCATACGGTATGTCATACATTTCATATACTATGCATACGGTATATCATACATGATAACATGTCATGATACATCATTTCACATGTCATGACACATGACACAAGCACATTCTATTACACATGCTATGCATATGCCATGTCACGCATCACTTCACATGCCAC
>CANYBF010701505.1:0-13945 GCA_948192965.1 Dalechampia spathulata
AGGAAATAAAACCCAGGCCTCCCTGTGTTGGAAAGCGGCCTGAATTTCTTCAGAGTTTGGGTTCGGGATTTCGAATTTATTCATGTTCCATCTTATTATGTTCATTTATTTAATTTCAAACGAAAACTCCTAAGCACACAACTAGGTTCAAGTTTGATTAAGCATACGGTTACATGGTATAAGGCACTCAAGAAGACACGACACAGATAATAAAGCGTGAAGGAAGCATTAAAAGTGCAGAAAATAAATGCAGAATAAAGATGTGGGTATTTAAGTACAACCCACCCAAAATAACCAAAAAAAAAAAAGTAAATAAATGAAAATGTTTGGGTATTTAATACAACCCAACCAAAAATAATTAAATGAGCAAAAAGGAGCAAAATGCCTAAAATCATAATTTTGGGCCCGAGGCCCAATTGTTTTCTTCAAGGTTCGATGGGTTTACTTTGATTGGGCCTCGGGCCCGACCCGTCTCCTCCTTCCAAATTATCCTAATTAGCTGCAAAATCATACCCAAATACATAAAAAGGAAAAAATGCAAGTGTAATAATGACGTTAATCATAAAACCAATATGCAAATTACGCAAACAGACTTAAAACATAACAACAGAAACACGAAAATCACAAAAATGAACCATTCGAAACATACGCGATCACGTATGTTATTGAAAATAACATACACGATCGCACATGATCATATGCAATCGCTGATAGGCTTAAAACACAATAACAGAAACTCGGATATCATAAAAAAAAATGAACCATACTTGAAACATACGCGATCGCATATGTTATTGAAACAAACATACGCGATCGCGCATGGTTATGTGCGATTGCATATGATATTGAGATGATCATACGTGACCGCACATAATGCTATACACGAGAAAGAAAACATAAACAGGATATCGAACAGCAGGAACGGGGAAATCATACAAAAATGAACCACACATGAAGTATACGCGATCGCGTATGATATTGAGATGATCATACGCGATCGCGCATGATTATATGCTATCGCATATGATATTGAGATGATCATACACGATCGTACATAACATTATGCACAAAGAAGACATAAGCAGAAGGTCCAAAAGAAAAAAAAATGCAGCGAAACATAAGTAGAACACTAAACCACTTCAGCCTTTATCAGATTTAAGCATGCATGTAATAAAAAAACATATGGAAAGTCATAAAAAGTGATAGATTTACTAACCTCTTGTAGATTTTCCTTAGATCCGAGTTAGGGGGATGAGAAAATAGTCCAAATCTGAGTTTAGGGAAAAATCACCTAGATTTAAGTGGTTTTTTGTGAGTTTTTTTTTGTCCTTAGTTGCTTAGGATTTCAGATTTTAATCTCCTCCTTACCTTAGAATTCTTGTTTTTTTTATCTGCCAAAGCCCAAAAAATTGCCCAAAAAAAAAGCCCCTGCCAAAATGATGATCCAAAGCTTTTAAAGAATCTGCCCCGGGATCATATGCGATCGCATATGTTTGGAACATATGCGGCGTGTCAAAAACATATGCGATCGCATATGTTTGTGACCGCCGCATATGTTTGAAACATACGCGGCGTGAAACGTCCTAAGATGGGCCTGAATTAGCCCAGAACGGCCCGAAATGGTCCCGAATCAATCCCAAAGTTAATCCCAGTTATTTGCGAAGGCCGTGTGGTGACGGGGAGTCCCGTTTTTCTAGTCGAATCTAGGCGGTCCAAACTTAGGGTGCGACAGCATGGTTAATGGATGTTCTTAATATGTCTAAAAATTAGAGGTGGAGCTTTCATACACTTTATCTCTTGGTTTTCTAAGGTGTGGATTTTCTAATATTAACTTGAAATTGTCAAAGGGCTATGTCTTAATAGTTTTATCAAATTTTCAAGAATTTTATGAAGAGCCATTAGCCTCAAATGGCTACTTTATTTAAATTGTATATCAGTGGTTAATAGTTGATATATTTATTAAAATTTTTTGATTTTTCTCTCTTTGAATAAAGTTAATGGGTTTTTAAGTGGTATTTAGTTGCTTTAATAGGATAAAGAGGATGTTTCCATTAATGTAGTTCATGATAAGTTTGTTCATGCTTTTGTTTTATGTTGCATTGGTTAAAGATTCTTTTTTGTTGCAATCTATGGGAGCTTTATACCTTTAAGGAGATAGTTTTATATCATGCTCTTGATAATTTGGACATGTCTCCAACTAATGGGTGGCTTCTTGCAAGGGATTTTAACTATATACTTTATTTATATGATAAAGCTGAGGGCTCTTTGGTTAGGAGTGGGATGTGTCATCTCTTTAAGTCTAGTAGATCTTAGACTAGAAGGCTAAAAGTTTATGTGGAGAATAGGTTTATTATAGAAGAAAGTTAATAGGGTGATTTATAATCTACCTTGATTTGATTACTTCCTAAAGGCTCATTTTTTTGCTTTGCCAAGAATTAAATCAAATCATTATCCATTACTAATTAGGATGGGATCTTTTTAGAAGTGGTAGTCATCTTAATATATTCTTTTGTGCATGGCTCTTGTACCCAACTTTCATTAATTTTTAGTTGAAAATTAGGATACTAGTAATGATTTTGTAGTTGCTTCTTGTATTTTCATGAAAAGGGTAAAGTGATAGAATAAGAATGTCTTTAGGTATATTGCTAGAAGGAAACAAAAGTTAATCATGAGCTTAGATGGTATTCAATGTTTTTTAAGAATCCAATCATTCACATTTTTTTATCAACTTGCAATAAGGGTTATGTTAAGGAACTTCAAGATATCCTTGCTCAAGAGGAGTCATTCTCTTAGTGGTGGTCTAATATAAGGTGATTTTCTTATTGTTGAGAGATATCTTCTAGATAATCTTTAGTAAGTGTTTGAGGGATCAAGTTTATGATAGTTTATTTTTCATGAAACCTATAATGTGTTTGGGGCTGGATGGTTATCATACCTTAACCTCATTTGTATGACACGCTCCCATAATCTATTCATTAAACATTCACTATCATTATCAGAATTCAATGCATATCTTATAAGGGATAAATAAAATAATGATAATAATAATGATGATAATAAATTTAAAAGTTTATGCTAATAAATTTAAAGTTAAATTAAACATTGTTAATTAGAATATTAAATAATATGTTCATTTATAAAAGTTTATTAAGTAAGTAAATAAGAAAAATTCATTTATATTTGAATAAGAAAAATTCATTTATATTTGATAGAAATTTGTAAAATATATTAATTACAAAACAAGAATATTTCAAGCATAATATTTAAATGGTAAATCATTAAACTAGTTAAAATTTGTAAAAATAACAGAAATAAAATATACATTAACGAATATAAGCAAAATGTATGCTACTTCTATAGATTTATTAGATATTGGTATTATATTAATGACTTAAGCTATAAGATAAGAAACAAATCAAAATGTAAACCATTGCTCAAGTTCATAATCATAACTATGATAAACATTAACATATATACACACATCAAAATATTTCTAGCAATATCAAAAATACAATACATAGCTACTTAGGATGTTAGTAGCTTGGTCTGATGACATGATCCTCAACCACCTAATCACTTACTATAGTCTCCTCCTAATCTTAGTTAATCATAAAGACTAACCCTAAGTATGAACTTAATGGTATATGATAAGAAATTATAAAAATGTGTAATTCAAATCAAATACAAAATATAAAACAGTTTAGAAAAAGAAACCTCTAAGTTTCCTAAAATTATATGTATAACATTATTAAATCACAATAATTTGATAAAAATCATCTTCGATAAAGAAACCAATTCCATTGTATAAAAATTACATCCATAAAATCATCAATGAGATATTTATTAATTAATATAAAATCTAATTTATGATTTCATTTATTTATCTCAAATTATAGGATTCCAATGCTCATTTGTAATTCATTATTTTAGAGAGATTCCAATACTCATCCTATAAAATATTTTCTTAATGTGCACACCTTCCGTTGGAGAGGGATTTCAATACTCACCTACTCTAATGGAGATATATCATATTTTCCTGATTCATCGCATTCAAATAAAAAAAATCATATTTGAATTTAAAATCAAATATATTCTTTACAATAATGTTCATAAAATTTAAATCCAGATATACATTAACACTTCTCCAAATTATCATCAAAAATCTAAAGTAATCAAGTTATTTTAAATTAATAATAATGTTAATTCACATGGTATAAAAGGATCATATATTTCATTTTAGCAATTATATATATATGTAAATATATAAAACATCACTTATTTAAAGTCATATCAAATGTGGTTTCATGAAATAAACTCTTTTAAAATAAATAAATGTATCAACATTTATCATGTACAAACCTCTTATAGTTTTCCCTTTTTAGATCCTTCCTTCTAGTTAACCCCTTTGCATCATCAACTACAGAAGTAAACATCAAAATGATATGAATTTTTTATTCTTAATACTCATTTAAAATTCTAAAATTCTTATTATTAATACTATGATTTCTGTTGAAAATCCAGTAGAGTCTCCTTTGTATTTTGGATACTTTAAAAATTTTCTTTGTATAGATTCACTTGCTAAATAATTTAAAATACTTTTAAAATAATAATTCTCCACTAACTCATCTTTGCCCAAAACCTTCAACTATTCTCAAAATCATATCTTAATTTAATGAATCAATAAAACATTCATTAAATTTATCAAATAAATTTTCAAATCTATGAATAAAACTAATAAAACTCTATTAAATCCTCTTTTTTGTTATGTTCATGTATCATAATTATAAAAGCATACTCAAAACTTATTTTAAATACTACTACCTTAATATAAATAACTTAACATATGAGAATACATTAAGTTATATTTTTAAATTATCTAATTAACCTAGCAAAAGTTATAAATATTATACTTAATATCTTACACGCATTGACATTCTTAAATGTGAATTAAACTAACTTCCTAGTTATTAATATATTAAGTTCTATATTGTACTTGATTAAAGTAAACATCTTTATTCATATATATACATACACCCACATACATTAGCTAACTTAACTCTTTTGCTTGATACTTCATTTATAACTTCATTTCATTGAGTTGAAATATTAATATGAACTTAGTCTTACAATTGACTAACCAATTATATTACCCACTTTTCTATCATTATTGAATGAATCACCTAATTTATTAAGTTCTAAGGTTAAAAATCATATTACTTATTTAAGTTAATATCAAGTTGAAATTTCACTTGCTGATTTACTATATATATATATATAACATTATCCTAAATTCTTATTAACTAATACATTCTGGTTCCTTCAATATTATTTGCATTTTTCATACTAAATATCAATTAATCTTTTAAGTTATAATTAAATTCACTAGGTATGTAAATCCTAATTTGCAATTGAGTTAAGCTTTAACAATTTAGATTTAATTTATTGGTCATAACAAATGTCCTTATAGTAAATTGGAATTAGAGTTTAGTTAATTGAGAGTCTAAACATTATCTAACTAACAGCCTTAGGAATCAATCCTCCAACAACTCGACAACCTCCTTACTCCTTTTTAAATTTGATTTTACTCATTTCTTTACATCATATGATATTCTAAATAATTTATTCATCTTGAAAGAAAATTACTCCCTTAAGCAAATTTTCATTGAATAAATTATTAGTTCTTGCTTATTATCTAAATCATTTTAAAATAATTTATCAATTTATGATTCAAATTCAGCCCTATCAAGAAATTAAAAGAGATTCTTCCTTACCGGTTAGTTTCCCTCAATTTTGAAGAATTCATGATAGAATTTTAGCTCATAATCCTCTTTGTTCTTTAATTAGAATCCAACCTAAAATTAATAAATTTGCCCATTAGATTTTAATTTCTAACCCAAGCTTTACAAATCTCAATTTATACCTTGTTTTCAATTCTTAATAACCTTTTTAAATAAATTCTCTCATCCAAAATGATTTGATAGCCTAGATAAGTCCAAACTCCTGCTTTTTTTCTTTTCCTTAATTTCCCTCTCTATTTCTTTCCCATGGTATCTCTTCAATTTCTTTGTTTTATTTTTATTATTGTTGTTATTAATTGTCAATTATTAAGGATTGTTAATTCTTGATTATTCTATTTAATCATTTAACTACATTTTATTTATTTATCATCATCATCATCATCATTATCATTATTCTATTAAATATCTAATATCAATTTTTTAAATTTAACATATTTAGTATTGATTAAACATAAAATGTACACTTTTGGATATTTTATTGGTCTGTTTCATGAGCTAAACCTTTTAGAATAGTTAACTTTTGCATGTTTTTACTAGTTTTCAAGGTGAAATGTTAAAAAAAGGAAGGTATATGGCACATTTTGTCAGTAAGTTAAGATCATTAGCTACTTATAGCTAGCGACTGTAGGCATAAAGAGAACAAATCTTACAGGAATGAAGTCTGACGAGAATTGAAATTCAAATTTTGTATTTTTGTTTAGAGATCATATTAGATATGTGATTAAAAAATAGAAATATTATCTTAGAAAATTATCTAGTTATTTAATTATTTATTTTTTATTTCTATAAATGGGAGGTTTTATTCCCATTATAAAGAGCTTGAGTTTTTTACTTGAATTTTGTTCTTGTTATTGAATTTTCATCAATAAAAGTTCATTTCTTTTATTTTTATGTTGTTATGCTAATGATGCAAGGCTAAATAGTTATTCTCAATTAAAAGTAACATAATAGTTCATTGTTTATGGTAGGTGAGATCTAAGTAAACTTAATTTCTTGGACTTCTCACTATTTGCTTTAATCCTAAAAATCATAGAACCACTATTACTTTTGGAAGTATGTAATTTAGGTCTGTTGCACAAGTTCAAATGTGATAAATTATCATACGAGTTGTTAGATCCCGAATTATCTTTCTAACTTGTTGTTTGTGGCAACTTAAGGAGTTATTACTTGCAATAAGGGTTCTAACTTTCCTTATGGATTATAATCTGGCTTAAACAATATAAGCATTTTAGTTGTTAGCTTAAGTTAGGTTCCTCTAATTCCTTGTGCGGTTGTTGATAAATTTATAAGAGGCTTTCTCTACATATTTAATCAATAGGTAGAAGTTATTATAGAGATGCTTCCTGATCACTTTAATAATAAGGAGGAATTATTTGTGAGAAGCTATTTCCATAGCTATAATCGACTTAGTAAGTGGTATTGAAATCATTAATGTATCAATGACCATCCATAAACATGAACGATTGCTTGCTTTTGACTGAGAGACTTTCTATCTGAATATTTTCTAAATAATTTTAATCTTCTTTTATTTTTTGATAATTTATTTATTATTTAAATATTCATAAAGGATCGAAGGATTTTTCATTCTTATGGGATCAACATTTCTTCCACATGATGTAAAAATTAATAGTTTTTCTATACAAGAAGTAAGGAAATAATTTGATGGATCCATTAAATATACTAGTAATTTATACTAATTATTTATTTAAGTTTCATAAAACTAAGGATGTAACATAGGTTACTAAGAAGACTTATACAAACATTATGGATAGGGTGAAGCAAAAGTTGTTGTAAAATGATAGTAGCTTGAGTTATGAAAATGGTCATTAGCCCCAATGGATATTTCACCAACTTGCATAACCTCTGAAGAATAAAATGATCTCATTTACTTAAAAGCATGTATTAAGAGGTAACAAATTATTTATAACGAGCAGGCAAAAAATGAGAAGAAGAAGTTGAGAGAGATGTTATTTGAGGTTAGATTATGGAATGATATTAGTTACCAATAAAGTGTTGAGACCAATTTTCATGTTTTGCATGGTCTCATTGTTTTTGTATTTGGATTACTGGGTTTGTAAAGAGTCATCAATTCTTTTTGCTTGATTAACAACAATGGATCCTTGCTTCTTTGGATGGTTTCATTATTATAGTAGACTATCCTAGGTGGAAGTGTTTTTTTACAATTAGTTATTGCAGATTTGTATAAATGTAGGTGTTAATAATGCTATAGAAGCCAAGTTGTAGGATATGTATTAAGGTCTTAATTTGGGTGTGTTTTAATTGATAAGCAAGCATCAGTTTTGGCTTGTGTTAGTTTACATTTGATTCAATTGATTCATTCACTTCTAGACAATAAGAGGCTTTATGTTTTTTCTTAACTTCCTTAAGGTCTCCTTCCATGACTTTAACATGATTGTTTGGGTGCTTCATATTCTATAATTATTTCTTTAATTTAGAGGTTGTTTTTCTCTTTTCCATTAAAATTTTTTCTTTGGAAAAAAGAAAGGAAAAGTAGTATGAGGAAATTAAGTCAATGTAAGTACCAGTCAACATAATTACATGTACTCAACATGAGTACTTCTTGAATAATATTAATTCAAAATCATCATCGTAATTTGAATCTCTCTATAATTTTGCTCATATTTGCTATTGGGTATTTGAAAAAGAGGTTACTTTTTTATTTTTTTTCAAGGTTTTTGATAATTATTTCAGCTTCCACTTTTCTATTTTAGAGGTAAGGCTACCCTTCATTGTATTTATGATTGTTTCCTAAGAAAATCAAAGAAAAATAACGTTACATTTAAAAAGCAGTAGAAAATTCAAAGTTTTGGGTTGCGTTACATGTGATTACTATATTTGCTTATTAAAGAAATAAAAAATACTAGAAAATCCTAGGTCTAAGTTATTAGCTTGAAGAAATAATGATTTTTATCACTTTTCTTTTCTGGGTTTTTGGTTCTACAATTTAATAAACATGAAGCCTTTTATTTTATCATTCCATTGTAGCCAATTCATTTAAATAAAAAAGAGTAGTTTCTTTATTTGCCTTCCTTTTATCGACATATCAAAATTTGATAAATATGATGAATTTATAGGCATTATTTGTGGTTAATACTAGGAGGAATTGTTTATTGCAATATCTACTAAGAAACTTCATTTTTGAGATTTTCTAAGGTTAAAATGAATCCCTATAATGACTAGTTTAAGTGTTTCACTCTATTAACTCTTATCTTTAGTTGCTTTCAATCAAGTGAGTATCTGATAAGTTTGTATGATCTAACTTCAAGTAATAGTTCAATTTAATCCCTAAACTATACATATAAGTGCATCTTGGCCATTATTGTTCTTTTTTATTCCAAATAGCACCCAACATTTTTTAATTAGCTGTATCTAATTCTTAAATCTAATAGAGTTCACTTTCTGTCAAATATTTAATAATGTGGACTTTATGGAGTCTGATTTTTCTTAAGCTCTTTTGCATTTATTGCCTTTAATTATTGCAGTTAGGGGAAGATAAGAAATATTCCTAAATTGATATGATAGAAACCCTAGTCTTAAATTTACAAGAAAGGAAGAAGATAATGTTAACAAGTATTTCTTTAAAGGGATCATTTAAAAGGAGAAGCTTTATCATGGTATATGAAGAAGGTCCAAATAGATATGGGTGTGGTGTTCCTAGTGTATTATGAATAGCTTGGATGATTAATAACCCTAGAAGGAGATTTTATGGATGCAGAAATTTCAATGTAAGATGTTTTAACATGTTGTTTAGGTATTTTTGTATGACTAATATGATTTATGTTTGGAAAATAATATGGTATGGTTATACATGTTAATGTATAAGGTACTAGGAAATCTAAATGAAGAGGATGTGTCATTTTTCATGGTAAGATGACAATATAGGAATGAGGGTGAAAGAAGTGATAAGTGCATTACATATGAGAATGAAGTTCTATTGAAAGAAAACAAAGACCTATTAAGGAGGTTTAATGGACATTTGAGAGGAGAAAGACCACCTTTAAAGCTTGAAATTGAAGATGAGAGATGCAAAAAAAGAAATGCATAAAATGAGATCTGAATTGAGGCTGACATACTATGTTATTTTAATTTCTTGGATTATGATTATTGTTGTTATATATGGTAAATTTTGAATGTAAGCTTGTAAATATAATAGTTTAATGTACATTTATTTTGGTAGGGTTGGTTTAGGGTTTAATTAATGACTTGTAAAAGTTATTATGTTTATTTAATGTCAGTGTAGTTGCCTATTTAATGTAAAACACGTGTTTTGTTTATATTCAATTAATAATTAAAGAAAGGTAAATGAATGTATATATTATATATATCATAATAAGAAAGAGAAATAAATATGTGTTTAATTGCATGTAAGAACTTGGTCACATTAATAAATAAATCTTGGCAATATAAGATCTTTGAAATGAAATGACATTATATATGCATTGCGTAACATTGTCTGTGTCTACATAAAATGTTATCCTTATTTATACAAAATGTCACATCCACTTTAATTATCCTTATTTTAATTATAGTTATAATTACATTAGGTTATATATTGAATTATTTTAAAAAAAATTTATTAGAATAATTGATGATAAATTAAATAAGATTAATAGCCTGATTAGTATAATTATCATTAACAACCACCCTCAGGTACCATAATAATTTTGATATGTGTTTGAGTTAGTTAGGTATGATTAATTTATTTTAATTAACTATTTATTTAATTATTCAATAATTTTTGATAGTATAAATTTAAGTTATTAATCAGATTTTGTGCTGATAATACTATATATAAGTGATAGTATTTAATTAATATAGCTGATATTTTTATCTAATTATTAAGAATTATATATTAAAAAAATGGTGTAGTGAGGCTAGAAGGGGGATAAAGCTTACCGCTTAAGGAAAACTCTTTTGTTAGAAGTTCAAGCAGTACTGGGGGTTGTCTTCTCTATTGTATGGACATTTCTTCTACGATAAAAAAAAATAAACGAAAACAAGTCTTAGAAAGAGAGTCACATGAAATTTTTAGAAGCATTATAAGCATGCACGAGCTGGTGTAAGAAAAGTTATTGTTCGTGAAATATTGGTTGACAGAAGGGGCGAATTGCTGAAGAAAAAAATCATGTATAAACCTACTTTATTTTAAAGTAAGTTTAGCATTTCAATGAGTATATAAATGGCCAATTGTTCATATGTGAATTAGCTTAGGTAGAGTGCAATTGTGGATGAATTAATCCTTTGGCATGTTGCCTTTCATTAAGAATTGATTTCATGAGGTTTAGACACCAACTTGGTAGGCTACGATTCTAATTTTGCTAACCTCGAAGAGATCACGTAGTATTGTGTTTGGAATGATACCATCGAGATAGAGCCCAACAGTTTAGATGTGCCCCCTAGATATGAGCATCCCCAGGGTTTCATCGAAGGTCAAATGATGTGGTCTTAGAACCCACTAATCTACATATATGACGAGCTGGACCACCCATGCGAGATATCCTTCTTGTTACTAATGAGGGATAAGATTGAGTTCAATCTATCTACCACCACTCATGTGAGTAGATGAAATGCATTAGCATGCTGCTGATTTAGTTGAATTGACATGTACTTAACTTATGCAGGTGCCTCGGGATGCCATGGTCGATGCTACTAGGCTATTGATAAGATTGAACCACTACCACCATTCCTACCATTCTGAGATACTAGACATCCAAGTAAGTACCTGTTATGATTATGTTCATAATGCTTATGCATGGATGCATGATCTATATGCCTATATGATTGTGTTAATATAGATGAGTAGATGCTCAAAATAAGAAGAATAAGATTGCTATGTCTAGATGACTAAGCAGATGGGTAGAGAGATGACCCAATTAACAGAACATTTAGAGTAGTACAACATTGAGGTCCCTGATAGTCCCAGCCTGGATGAGGAGTAATTAAGAGATGATGATACCTAGAGCAAAAACAACATAAGATTCCATATGCATGGTGTTAAAACTCTGTAGCTTTTGTATTAGGACATAGGATAGAGTAGCATAACCTAATATAACATGAAGGCTTAGTACACTCAGATTGTGGTGTACGAATACTAAGAATTATCGACTGCTCAAACTCTATATCTTTTGGATTTGATAGTGAAACCCAAAATGCTTATTATAGGTATTCTTTTGTAAGAATACCATGTATTATGTATGCTTCTCTATCGAAACAAAATCTATTTGTTCTTCTATGCAAGAATAACCAATGACTCAACAATCACTCTCTGCTTTCCATACTATCTCCTACCAATGGGGCAATACTAAGTGAAGCTGATTAAGGAAGTTTAGACTCTAGTACTTGAAGACATTCTATTAGGTCTCCATCAATACTAATTTTTTACATGTTGTTATGTAGTTTTAGGATTCAGTAACCTATGTCTTCCAGTTTGGACACATTTGCATGTTGTTGTTGCTATCCTTAGAGTCTCTTATAGTATGATGACAATGCTAGTGATGTTGGCACCTATCAGAGAGGTGGTCCCTTATCTGATCAAGACATTTGATTTCAGCTCGATGATAACAAGATCATTATCAACTATAAAGGGCTATGTAGATCTTGCTGCTATCTTCCAACTATGCAACCAGAAGCTAGTGATTACCCTTTCATGGTTGAGGGTAGTAGGATTCAGACTACTAGCATAGTTTTTGTTCATCGACCTATCTAGCCATGGGGATTTAATGATTAGTCTAGTGATAGACTACATGGAGTAGGGTTAGACCCTTTTTCTGATGATCATGGTAGAGACAATCCTTAGGCTGGATAGAGTGAGATGGGGTCTATTTAGATGCCTTAATAGTAGTTTGCTTTTGCTACAAGTATACATTCTAAGCCACATTTGCAGGTTTTCAACTTAAAGAAACTATATTTTTGTCCTAATTTTTGAATGAGTCACCTCTTATGAGGTTTTAGCTTATTAAGCTATCTGATTTTTCTTTAGACCCTAACTTTTACCTGAACTACCCTCTTAGGTTTTCAATTTAGCAAGTCACTTTGATTTTTGCCTGAGCAGCTGTTTGCAAGGTTTTCAACTCAGTGAACTTTTTTTTATAGATCTGGCTTTAGGAGAAGTTAAGGATCCTGTCACCGTTAATGAGTGATCTACAAAGGTATGCACCTTATAACCATATGAGGAGAGGCTACACCTTTAGTAAGGTGAGGACACTGACATTTAACAGTTAGGTCAAGTGGATAGGGGCTATCCTTGAGAGTGAGGTCAGGTGGACCTATCCTTGATGGCATATACAACACGTGATAGTGAGGACTTATACAAACTATATTCCACAGTCAAAATTTAGATGTTGCACTCATTATAGTCCTGTTAAAGTCTATCATCAGTATAACCATAGACAGATTATCCTACAGTTGACAGAGTTTAAGGGATGATGACTACTGTCCTACTTCTTAGAACATGTGTAAGAACCTGGCCTCGCAGTAGGATAATGTTGGTAGAGATCCATAGAGCTAGATCTACTACAAATGATGAGTATAAGCTTTGGGCTACACCACACTTAGGATTATGTACTAGAAAAGTTGTTAAGCAACAAAATTATTTGCAACAAAGAAAGATAGTGTTTTGTATTTGAAATTAGTATTACTTATGGCTAAGTTCATGAACACGCATTCCATTTGCATTAATGAGGTTAAAACATTTACATGAAAAATGTTAAAAGTAGCACAAAAACTCCAATATGCATCAAACTTAACCCCTGTCATTGATTAGTCCCATATGAGATTTTTTGATCAGTTATTTTAATGCTCTCCTTTTTACTTTTAAGAGCTCTAACTTTTGCATAAGCTGTCCAAGTAGATTTTCAACTTATCGATCAATCATTTTTTTCTTTATTTTTTAAACTTTTACATGAACTACCTATGCATTTTTTTAGCTCACCACACTTTTATTTTTATTTGGCTCTTCTTTTTGCTCTTTTCTCTAGATAAAATGTTACACCCACATAGATACCCTAGGAGTTTTCTATATTGTGTGCCTAAATATAGATGAATGCTAGCATTTGCATGATTGAATGATGATTGGTATGTGTATGAGGATGGCTTTGGGCCTATATGTATAAGTGTTGTCCTAAGGG
>CANYBF010701598.1:0-14511 GCA_948192965.1 Dalechampia spathulata
AAATATTAGCAAAAGATAATCATTCATGATGATAGTATAAATTTATAGAATAACATATGGCTAATTTATATGATTTATTGAAGTGATGATTATTTTGCTAATATTATATCATGAAGTTATTATATTGATGAAATTGATTTATATGATGAAGTTCTTTTTATAATGATATTATTATATCATGATTATAATTGATAGCTGAAAATTATAAATATGAATATGAAAAGATGTCAATGCTATGATATGACATATATAAGCTTTAGCAAATAAAGTAAATATTTGCAGAATCATTCACATAGAAATAGAAAGGAAGTAAATAAAGTGAAATGATCATTTTATTACATGATGATAATAAAGTTATGAAATAGATTATGCATGGTAATTCATGATTGATGCATTCAATTATGACATGATGTTTAAGCATATTATTTATATGCTATGAATTCTATAAGTAAGGAGATACAATAACCTGATATGATAATGATGCTTTAAGATGAGAAAAGTAAAGAATGAAATAATTTAGAAGTATGATATGTATCATAAATTAATACATAATCATAAAATAGTTAAGACTAAAATATTATGAATTATAATAAAATGGTAAATTGTTAAGGATAGTAAAATCTAGCTATGAATGAAGGTTGATGAATTTTAATATTTCAATTTTTAAACCAAAGTAAATGAATTTGGATTTTAGCAGAAAATGATGATCAAATAATTCTAATGGAAATTATGTAATATGAAATGAAATATATATGCATTTGATGCTATGCAAAATGTATGCTACTTGAAAGGATGTAATATGAAATGAATGTTTTATGGAAATCATGATACATGAAACGAATGATGTATGAGTTGCATGATATTATAATGCTTGCATATGTTTATTTTGGCATCATGGCATAAAGCCTCCATATCATGTCATGAAACATTGATTGATAATTCATATACATGACATGATATGGAAAAATAAGGAGGTGAAAAATGAATGAATCAAAGGAAATGATAAATGAAAAGGGTACTTGGGTATTATGAAATGAATTCCTATGGGAAATGAATGGAAAGGAAAGTGATATGAAATCAATAAAATGAATGTGAAATGGGTTCCAATATGTTGAACCATAGAAATGATATGAAATGAAATGTAAAACCCAGTACCAAGGGCGCATATGAAATGGAATGAAATGATACAAGAAAATAAAAGAGAGAATACATAGCATGAATGCATTCTCACAAGATATCATTTTTTATTCATGCATTATGAAAGTTTAATGGATGATATGATTAAGTGAATGATATGAAAAATAAAGGGAAATGCATGACATATTGATATATATATATATATTTCATGACACAATTCAATTTTATATGATGATCTATATGTAATGTTTGGCATTTATACTCCATTGTAAGAATGTACATGGAAATGAATAAGGATTGCACCATAATCGTGGTTATATAGGTATTGTATTAAATAATGATTTATGGTAATGTATAATAGAATATGCTATTTTCATTGATAGAAAGAGAGAGATGTGATAAAGTGAAAGGTAGCAATTAGGAAACCTGTAGAAATTTTATTATAGTTTAAAATGTATATGAAAGTGATGATATTGGTTAGTTATATGTTACGCAATGTATATTGCTATGAAATTATAATGAAATGAAGTTATATGATTTTTAGCATTAGAAAATGCTAATGATATAAGAATATAATATTTCAAGTGATTGAATTATCGATATATTAAAATGGAAATGATAATGTCTAAATAATATGTATATTTTTATAAGTAATGAAATGAAATGGTCGTAGTATATGGTAAACGATATTGAATCAAGGCTATTTTTATAGAATAAAATGAAAAGGTTAATGTATTCAAAGAAATGAGTAACATGTTTTATGGAGATAAATTTGATAATGTTTTGATTAGACTGAATAATGATTTATCTATTTATGAAATGAATATATGATGTTCATGTAGAGATGTTAAGAAAAAGTATTTTCATGATGTTATATTTATAATGAAATGAATACATGAACTATTATGTTACATGATATAATTATGATTATATTTTCTTATGTTATGTGTTAAAGCACCACTGAGTTATATACTCAGCGTTCGTCATTTGATGGACGTAGGTTAAAAGATAGGTGATGAGCATGGATTCCCAAAGAACCAATTCAGCAGAAGACTCTTTGAAGGCAAGGACTTGGAGTAGATTAAATTTTTTAATTAAATTAATTAAGCAATTTAAAATAATGTTAAGGCAGTAAATATGAAAGTGTTATTTGGGACCAAAACTTCCACAAAGCTTAGATCAGTGCACAAATATTATAAGTATATAAAAAAATTTACGCATCCCTTGTAGAGTAATTAGTGATTTCTATTATACGAGATCATTAATTATTCTACGAGAGCATGTTGCACCTCCGAAAGGCGTAACAGTTATAGTGGAATTTAGTCGGTTCCTGCCTCGAGAGAGGGTTATCGATGCCGTAGGATATCTTGGGTAGTAATAAGCACATGACCGTTATTCTAGCGTGGTGATGATGATCTCAAGTCCTACATTCCTTATCATTTGTGTTATCTTCTTGCCTTTGAATCCATTTCACTTCTTTATTTATTTACCTTAGTAATTGCTTACTTCCAAACACCAAACCATTATCCTTGCTTAAACAGACTAAAAATCCAAGTAATAGTGGATAAACCATTAAATCCTCATGGGATCGATATCTTACTACAGCAATCTGTATACTTACAGTAAAGTAGTGAATAAAATTACTATTATTTCAGGGATGATCATACCACATATAGCCAATTTGTGGTGCACATAGCATGTTGTGTGCAGCATGATGCGAGGTAGTTTTAAAGAATCAAAAATCAAATCTTAGCAGATTTAACAATTATAGCAATTCATTTAAAGCATGAGTAAGTATTGGAATCATTATATCATGCATGAATTGAAGCTAATCATCAAAACAATGCTAAAAACAATAGACCCATAACCAAATCAAGAGAAAGAGGAGAAGATAATAAGCATTCCACTAACCACAGTAGGTTTAGCTTCTATCCTCTTGATTCTAAACATGATTAGGGATTTAAGTAGGATTAATTAGTCTCTAATCCTAGGTTAATTACTTAATTAAGTGCTTAATTAAGTGAGATTAAAATTTAGCAGAGTTTATGTAGGTTTTTTGAATTTCAAACCTCTTTTCCATAAATACAAGGCTTGTATTTATAGGTAAGGGGTGAAGGATCAAGGAAATTACATTAGCAATGTAGGATTTTAGAAATTTTTGAGCCATGTTCATAGCACATAGTGTTATATGCACAGTATATAGCCCAGAAAAAGGCTATACGCGTAGCATGTAGCAACAGATGCCCAACATGATCCATTTTTGACCTATATGCACCACCAAATATAGGCATATTGGGATGTGTGACATCGGTCAAACAAGCATCATTTGGGGGACCATATGGGAAAAGGCTGCCACCATGCATATATGTTTAGAACATACGTAGCATGTAGCACTATGTGCTATATATATCATGAAATACATGTTATGTGCTTTGCCTTCCACAAGAAAAATTTAACATGCTCTTCATATCCAAAACACTCAGAGGAGGCTTAAAGGCATATGTGTAGATTGGGGTCAACATCAAGACCTGTATCAAGTTGAATCAATGAGAACCCCAAATTGCAGCATGCGGGTGAAACATCAGGGTCAATAATTGGAAAATGAGAAAATATTTTATGCTTTCATGATTTCATAATAATAAGGAATTGATGGAATATTCAAGTACATTTCTTTACTAAAATTGGTTGAGACGCCTAGCCCTTTTCAAATGAGAGGTGTGGACACTATGATTATCACCTAAGTGATTAAGTTATTTGGCCTCCCATCCAAGATTTAGTAATAACTAATGGATTGTGTCTTATGAAAAAAAGTGGTATTAAAATTTATCTCTCACTATTTAATTTTACTATTGGATTGAGACTAGCTCTCTCAAGAATAAGATTTAGTCTTATCTCCTATCTAGTAAAAAGGAAGTGATAGAAAATGGTATTGGAAGAAAATAAAGAAATTAAAGAAAATACTTTTGAAAATAAAAATATTTTATAGGGCAACCATCGTTCAAAAAGTGAAATTTTGAAAAGATTGATGATATGTTTCATTTTATTTTAATGATTTTATTTCATTGTAATTAATTTTCATGCTAAATATACAATTATTTTATGCATTTTCTTTTATTGTTATGCATACTTTGATTTCTATATGAGTTTAAATTTGGTATATATATTTATACTTGTTTTGCACCACTAAGTGAAATACTCAACATTCATCTTTTGATAAATGTAAGCATAAAGACAATAGAGAGAGGAGACTCACGATCATACTCAACAAGCAAAAGTTAATAAAAGAGAGTTGATTACAAAACTATTTTACTTTAGTATTTGTTAAGTATGAGAAATGTAAGCATGCAACTATTATTTCATCAAACCAAAGTAGTTATGGATATATTAATCATGTTTTTAACTTGTATATTAATCATATTTTTAACTTGTTTTATTAAAGATATATGCATGAAACATAAATTACTAATGAAATATCTAGTTCATTCTTTGTACATTTTTCTTATTCAAATTAAATACTATAATTATATAATAGAATAAAAAATATACAATAAAAATTATATTATATTATAAATACTATAACTATATGGTGGGCTCCCCTTAATCTTAAATTTTAAAAATCTTAAATACTTTATTGATTTGTGTCACACCTTTTGAAGTGTGACATGCTTCCATAAAATAATTAACGATCTACATCAAATGGAAATCACTAATTATTCTACAAGGGATATGAAAATTTTTTTATTTTTTTATTTTTTATATATGTAAAATACTTACTACGTTATAAATTATGGAAATAATAACTTCACATTACATATTGCATTTACTGCCTTAAATATCACTTTAGTTGCTTGATAAAATTATTTAGAATCTTCAAACTGGTCTAAATCCTTGCCATCAGTGTGAGTCCTGTTTAACTGATACTTTAGGATCCGTGCGTTCCAACCATCAGCTAACCTACGTTCATCAAATGACAAACGCTGAGTATTTCACTCAGTGGTGCTTTAAACATAACATAGAAAATATAATTAAATATGAATCATATATAAACATGTGTAGTACTTTTTTTTTATCTTAGTTATAGCATTACCATATAGCTATTTAAAATATTATTTCTTAATATCTCATATATTTGGGATCATCATATTTATAATTTCAACATACATCATAAAAACTATTATTTTAAAACATCTTTTACATATAACATTTTTATTTACTCCCTAAAAATATTCCGATAATAATTTATTTATGTCAAACTATATCAATGCAATTTTCATGATACACCTCGTCTATTTCCCTTAAAAACAGTAATATTTCCAAAATTATCTTTAAGCACTATAATATTCTAACATGCATACTACAATAATCATCAAATATTAATATTCTCCATTTAATTACTGATAAATATTTCATATTGTTATCATGTTATATAATCATTGAACAATATCAATTATCCATATTATACTGTCATCTTCAATATAAAGTTGTTACCTATAATTATTAGCTTACATATTAGTAACTAAGTTCTTTATAATATTTTATCACCATAAATTTCATAACAATTCATCATACTTTAACATATAACCGAATCCAACATAATTATTGCTATGACCTTGATCAAGATATAATTAAATCCTATAAATACTGTAAAATACCATTATTTTACTTTATCACATATTCATTCTGTTAATAATTCATAAAATAATTAGGTATATGAATTATTATCTCTATTAACATTTAGCATATAAATGGCATCAATAATTAACATAATACTTTCATCATATAATTTACGTTCATGAGCCTAAGCTACAATAATCGTATTTTATAATGCATAAATGAGAAATGTTGTCTGTGAGAATGCATTCATGTCATGCATTCTCCCTCTTATTTTCCTGTATCATTTCATTTCATTTGCATATACTGGACCAATTTATATCATATGCGCGCTTGATACTAGGTCTTACATTTCATTTCATATTATTTCTATGGTTCAACGTGCTGGAACCCATTTCACATTCATTTTATTGATTTCATATCATTCTCCTTTCCATTCATTTCCCATAGGAAATTCATTTCATAATGCCCAAGTACCCTTTTCATTTATCATTTCCTCACTTTTGCTCATTTTCCTCCTTCCTTATTTCTCCATAATATGTCATGATAATGAAAATGTCAATTGATGAATCATGACATGATATGTATGCTTGTGCAATGATGCTGTGATGAATTATACTTAAATAATATGATAATTATTTTATACATCATGCATTTCATATATCATCCTTTTCATATAACATTCGTGTCATATGTTATTTATGTCCTTCATTTAATGACCATAGTATTATAAAGATCATTCCATAGTACAAATACATTAATGTTTTACTCATTAACATTATGTTATAATTCATCATCAATATTTCATCATTCACATTCACTATAAAACATGGTATGTCATAACTCATCAATCTCATTTAATATAACTATATACTATAATTAAAATAATTCGTACATTACTACTTTTTTATTACATAATCTTTGATATCTATGTGGTTCAATAACATATTTTAACATATATCGAACCTTCAGACCCTTTTTTATTTCTTACTTTCTCTTATAACAATTTCTTAAAACTATTTCATATTTATACTTTATAACTTGTATAATTCATTGCATGACATATAACTAATATAACATAAATCATGTTGGAATTATTCAATCATCAAAACATAATACTCTACACAATTTATGTTATTCAATCAATATCTTTATTATATTAATAATCATCTCTTAAATCATAATGCACTATATCAGACTGCTACTATAATTTTGTATATAACAACCTTACTTAATATATCACAATATCATGTAATGTTAATTACATCTTTCAAATATTATTCTAAATTATGAACCATCAATCATAATCATGATATGATAATATTATAAAGAAAAAGAACTTCATTATAAAAACAATTATATTAATAATTAATTCATGTTATAATAATAATTAACAATCTTAACTTTCACTAATTATAATGTTTCAACATATTTTTATCATCTATATATCATATGTTGTTATTATTAATCATCTCTATTATTTTAATAATAAATTTTCATTTCAATATTATTAATTATTCACATATATTATTTGCGATATCATACTTATTTTCATCTCAGTAACATATCTTTATATTCTATGAATATAAATGTCATATTATCATAGATTATAATACATACATACATATATATATATATATATATATATATATATATATATATATATCTCCTATGAAATTCAGTTTCATTACTAACTAATATCCTTCATGCTTAGTATGTAATAAAAATAAGATATATAAATTAGAACATGTAAATACATGTCAAAAATTAAGGTAAGTTAATAACTTACCTGCCGATCCAAGTATTAAGGAATCAGCTATTTTAGCACAAACCTGATTATCCATTCCTTAATTTAATTCCCCGATGGAATGCGTTGATTTCCCTCTGAATCATATAAATCTTAAATTAATATTCATCTTTAATTAATAAATTAATTCCATGGTTAATCATCTATTATTCATATTTAACAAATTATATATTACTATAAAACAATCAATTATTCATCAATTCAAGACCAAATGTAACATGTATCAGATATTAATTTAATATGGTTTTCATACTATTTAAAAATTATATTTTATTTAATTTTCCATCATTTAACTATAAGTATAATACTTCTTTTATCAACATAAACATTATTTATTTTCAATTCATCAACTTATATGAATTATATCCTTAATATTATTTCTTATTAATAATAAAACTTATATTCCCTTTTAAATTCATATCATTTGGTAGAATAATGCACATCTACTTTAGATCTTATAAACATTAGATTTAATAATTTTCTAACCATATTTTATTCATGTATTTCTATTATTATTTAACAGAATTTATTTTAAAATCACATAATAATATCTCTTCTATTTTTTTAACATACCTTTTTAATGCAAGACAGAATAAAGCAAACCATAAAAGCTCCATTTAAACACATCTACATAGCCCAAAACTTACCCAACAAATATACGCCTAAAATAGTTTATTTGTACAAACTTATACGCCTCAAAATATATCCAGAACCCATTCAATTCGACAAGCCAAATGAGCTATTTCTTAAGCTTCAATTCAGCCCCCTAAACCACTTATCTTATATGCCCTTTTTCTTTTGTTAGATATTCCAAAATTCCCAAAACAGAGCAAAGTTTAAAAATTTATTAAAATAAGTTAAAGTATCTGCTATGGTCTTGTACATGTAATAATAATCCCCTACTTAAGCCATTAATTCCTAAATTATCGTAGCCTAAAAAAAACAACTCCCCAGACATATTTCAATTTACCCATACATACAATGTTGTATGAATTGAATACTAACCATTCCTTCAACAGTAGAAATATCCTATTCAAAACATAACAACGCAGCAGTAACCCAAACAACACACACCCATGTTGCAAAAATGTTACATCATCCATGTTGCACATCAATAAATGAGCCACGGTTTTCTTTTCCATTCATAAATAAACTTCACCAAAACTCAAATCATAGAATATATATATATATATATATATATATATACACACACAAACACATACACCCACACATACGATAACACACAAATCACATAACCAACATCGAACCAGTCCCAAAATATAACACTCACACACATAGTAAAACCATAGCTCTTCTTACAACCCAGCGCAACAGAATCACCAAATAAAAATTCTCAATAACAATCTTTCTTAACACCAAACTTGCAAGCAAATTAACACAATAACAATCTATCATAATTAATAGTAGCAAATTCATATATAGACATAAACAATTTTTACCAAAACTTCATATTAAAATAAAATGACCATTCATTAGCCACCACTCTTCTAATTAATTATGCCAAAGGATTCCCACACATCATTCTATATAAACTTCCCATTAATAAAGTTCTTCTTCAACAAATGTAATGACTCCCACAGTTATCTAATTGAATCAAAACAAATAAAGAAGAAAATAGAAGAAGAAATAATGAACTGATGTGTTAGCTTCCCACCTTCTCCATCCTCATCGATTCCCTCAAAAGCTTCATACACCCACTTAATTTAACCTTTTGAAAGCTTGATTCACCAACCAATTTGTACATGCAAATTATAAGAATCGGCTAAAGAAAATAAAAATAAAAGAAGGTTGCGACAAATCAAAAGGAAAAGAAGAAGGTTAATGCTGCTGAAATTTTAGAATGAAAGAGGAAATTTAGTGTTTCGATTAAACAAAGAAAAGAAGAGAGGAAGGATTTCTTATAAAAATGAAAGAAAAAGCAGATTATGTAGAACTTGGTGGAGGTTCGGTCATGATAAGAAAAAATGAAATTGTGGATACAAATGGAGACGAGAACGGGAGACTCATTACCATATATTTTCTTTATCTTAATAGTGGCATTCTATCATATTGTATGCACACACCCACATCAGAACACTACCTAATTCTCCCTTATTTTCTTTTTAAACCATTATGTTTAGGTTATATTATATATATATATGCTATTTACATTCATATCAGGTACATATATACACTATATATGCAAGTCACTTATATTTATATACGCTAAATACAAAACTATACTTGTATACATATACATCCAAAATCCACATATCTTATATAATTTTAAACATAATAGATTATAATAAAATATAATAAAATATAATAAATATAATAAAATATAATTCTATCTAATAAAATATGTTATATACTAATAAAATAATTTATATTTTCATTAATACATGGTATAAATGAAATTTAAAAAGTATTTATATTTTATACACATTTAAACATTATTTTAGTTTTATTTTTATGCATACATAAACTTTAATCATCTCTTAAAAATCATATATATATATATTATACCCATTATAAATCAATCTTGCGATTCCACTCACATAATAAATCATAATATTATAAAATAAAAATAATATAAAGTAATAAAATGTCATATAATTTAATATAATAAAACCTAATATAATAAAATAAATATGATAACATAAAATATTTTCATTTATACACATTACATACGCAATATAAACATATCTTATATGTACCCCAAAAAATTATTTTAACATCCTATATATATATATATATATATATATATATTTATATATACATATTAAATATTCTTTTGCTCTCTCTACACAATTACACATATACCATTACACGTATATATTATCGTATATATATACCTATATTCCTTCATTTAATTTAAATTTTATTAATCAAGTATACATCTATTATACCAAATATTCCTAATAATAGGTATATGACACTTATTCACTCAATTATACATTAAACCTTATTTATCTCAATACGTATAATTTATTTATACGATCCTTAATCTTTCCATAATTATTAAATGATGAATACTCCCAAAAATAAATATAATTCATCTTATTTCCTCAAATGCATGCATTACCATGCATGTGTAAATTACCATACCTTAATATATGTATGTTTAATTGATTAACTTAATAAAATACACTTAAATTTATTATATGTATTCGACTTAATCTACTATCAATTTATTATTATTCCTTGATCTCGATAATTATTCCTTGATCTCGATAAATATTTCTTATCATCATCATAATATTTATGAACTATCACCTCGAAATAAGTAATTTTCTAAAATTGCACATCATCATCAAATTTTTGATCATATAAAAATAATTTTCATCTCTCAAATCAGTAATTTTGTACATGCTAAAAATGAGGGTGTGACAATTTGGCCAAATTTCATTACATCTTTGGTATTTCTTGTATTTCATTGATTACTAATAAAAATTACTATATGTTTGGCTTTATATGAAAGAATTTCTTAGTTTTCCACCATTTTTTTTTCATTTTCAATTTTTTATTCTTCAAAATTAAAGAATAAGAATGAAAAAATCTAATATTTAATTACAATAAAAATTATAATAAAAAATCAATTGTTTTTATTCCTTTTTCTATATCTATATTAATATAGTTAGAACTCATATCATAATTTGAAGGTCGATCTTGAATACTAATATGATTATTACTCTTTATTTATCAATATAATGAGTTATGATTTTATTTACATTTAATATTAACAATTCATATGGTGTTTTCATTTAATAAGGATGATGTCTTAACTTTTATTAATTTGTCATCCAAAAATGATTTAATTATATAAAAGTTTTATAATTAGTTTATATACTACTTTTTTAGAGCTTTATTTTGAGTGACAATAAATTTTTAATTCACCCTCATTTTAACATTCAAAAATGCATCCAAAGTTTTTAACTTATTAAACTTGAGTGTTTTCATAAATGTTAAGTAATTATTTTCTTAAGTAAAGAGTAAATTTAAAGGAAAATTTTAGGAATTTCTTGTAATATGTTTAATGGATTTTGGTGCAGATTTTAGGATTCATTAAGCAAATTACAAGAGCATGTCATGCCTTATAGAGGGAAAAATGTAACATGTTTGTTTATATAAAAAATTTTAATTTCCATGATTTTTAAAGGATTTTTTAGAGTTAAATTATGATTTTTAAGCATTACTTTAGTATAAAATAATTGTAAATGAATTTTTACATCATACATAAATGCTTAATGGGTGTGATCATTATCTATACATAATATGTAGAAGGAAGATATGATAGACAGAGACATGAATACTGGAAGTGAGACTAAGGGAAATTATAATCCTCATAAAATTGTGTCAAACGTTAATAATGGGGTAGGAGATAGATAAGGTCTTATTGGACCAACTAATGCATTAGGACAAGTGTTGGTTATAGAACCCTAGCAATAAGTGCAAGATGGTAAGTATTGATTTAAAACCATGTCATAGTAGTAGAATAAAATAAAATTTTTTGCTAAAACACATGAAAACACCAGATTTATGCAATCAAACATTGAAAACATAAATAAAAGATAGAGATCATGCTAATAGAATAGTAACTCTTACTTTCATGTAGATCTCCTTTGTTCTTAATTTGCAAAAAAATTATAGTAAACCTTTTTCAATCCCCAATGTAAGAGATCTCCAAACTACACACATCAAGGTAAAATAAGGGATCGATAAAACACTTTTACTAAATATCTATATCAATGAATTAAAGAGAAATAGAGATAGGAGAAAAAGATGTTGCAATTTTACTTCTTAAAATGGAAAATCAAATGATATTTCTCTTTTCTCTAAAAAAGGAGGATTACGTCATACACTTAACCTTAATTTCATATAACATCATATTTATATTTGAAACATTAGAGTTAAGGAGCCTTATGATGGCTTAAGTTGGGCATGTGTAAGGCACATGCCAACTAAAGTCAATAGACTTAACCCATAGACTTCATAAGTCTACCAATCTAAGCCTCTTTTAAACACATAATCCAACCTAATAACAGTTTATTTATGGTCTATAAAAATAATCAAAAATAAAATTTAATATTATAAATAATATCTCATATTATTTAATAATATTTCACAATATCATCTTTTAATTCCAATCCAAAACTTTCCTTATTTGTGTATGACCTCTTGAGTTTTTAACATGTTGGAAACAAACCATAAATATCATTAAAATCTCATTTAATAATATCATTATATATAAGTCATGAGTGATATATAGCCATACGTCATAACTATACCAATGTAAAAAAAAATCAGTAGCTTGACTACAACCTTTCCATATTAAATACTATGCAATAAACTTCTTTTACCATCCACTATCTCACTTAGATTTGAGTATGGGTTAGTTTTAACTTAGTGTATGATTAAGTAATATTATATCATGCCCTAATCTTGAGTCTTCATGCACTATAATCTTTATTCCTAAAATGCCCTTATGAATAACATTCACCATTTGGCATTCTACTCAGGCCAAAGATTAATGAATCAAAAATTACTACATCGAGTATAAGAGAAAACCCCTACAATTAATCTGAAGTGGCGAATCATCTATTGATATACAACTACCTTCAACTAATTCATATTATACCTAACCTCCAAGTTACAAACACCTCTTAAAAGAAGTATTAGAGATAAGAAGTCAAAGCATGGTATTTCATAGCTAAGGTAACTTTGATATCTTAAGTATAAGGATGCTTGCACTACTGATATAAGTGAGATATGATTTAATAAACATAGATCAATTATTCATATGAAATCTCACTAATAAGATCATATATAATAAATCAATACAATAATATTTATCCACATGTTAACTTTAAACATCTTATATCATAGTGTATGAGAATGCACTCCTTAAAGGAAGTATAAAATATGTTAATCTATTTGTATTAATAATATTCATTCTTATTAATATTATGATCATGGATAATTTAGATATTAAAATTTGCATACACTAAGAATCTTATTTCATAAACATACTTTATGAATTTTGTCGTATTATTCCAATATCTTGAAATTCATTATTCAATTTAATATTCCAAGAAACATAGAAATGATGAAATATAGTACTAAATAATGAATAATTTCTTATTATAAATAATAAATATTACAAAATTTACATGATGCTCTAGAGCACATACCAATAGTAAGTAGCAATGTTTGTAGTTATATTAATGAGATTATTGTAAGGATAATTTATGTATCCAACAATACCATTTAAATTAAAGTCCCTTAAAGGAGAGAAACAGTATAATGAGTGTGAGGTGATCTTGGTTAATGCAGAGATACATGGATGAATAATCCCAAATTTGAAGATATCCCTACAATGCAAATGTTATCAAACTATTTATGAATGAGTTACCTAAGTTACCTCCAGTTAAGAAGATAGATTTGATATTAAGATAAGATTGGATATGGAAGTTATTTTTATTACCCCATATGGTATGACATCTATAAAGTTAAAATAGTTAGAGGTGCAATAATATTTTTGAAAATCATTTAAGATTAGGATACTGTCGCACCCTGTTTTTGGACCCAGGTTGACTTTAGGTTGATCCAGGACCACTCTAGGGTTGTTTCGGACCGTTTCGGGCTGTTCCGGGCCAATTCTGGCCCGTTTCAGCTCATCACCTGCCGGACTTGTGCGATCGACCATGTCTGACCGTCGCATATGTGCAAGCATACGCGATCGCGTATGTTTGTGACACACCGCATATGCTGACATACGCGATCGCATATGTCCCTATTAAATGCCCTAGGGCACCATTCTGCATAGGGATCCGCATTTTGCAAATTTTAGGGTTTTGAGACTTACGAAATTAAGGTTTTCTGACGGCTGGAAAAATGTGACAAAACTCTCATTTGAGTTGGTTAATCATTCTAAGCAATTAGGGTTAATTAATACA
>CANYBF010701657.1:0-17425 GCA_948192965.1 Dalechampia spathulata
TTGATCACATGTTTTTATGTTGTATTTTCTTAATCATTTCATATGTGTTTTAAGTGTTTTGTTTTAGTTTTCTCTAAGTTTTACTAAGTATTTTGTATGTTTTTATTGTTTTACTAATTTTGTTGGTGAGAAGTCCCAAAATATTGTTTTGAGGACAATTTGAGAAGAATTTGTAGGAAAATAGGTGAAAATCAGCTAAGTAAGAAGGAAAAGCAAGGTGCACGACTCGTGAAACCTGTCACGAGTCGTTACAGAGGAAGTCTTGAGAGAAAAATGCATTACTCGACTCGTGAAAGTTTGTCACGAGTCGTTACAAAGGAAAGGAAGAGGAAAGCAAAGGCAGCAGACGAAGCACACGACTCATGAAGCATGTCACGAGTCGTTACAGAAACATTTGAAGAGGAAGTGAAGGAAACACATGACTCGTGAAGCATGTCCCGAGTCGTTACAGAAAGATTAAAAAAAAAGAACTGAAGGAAGCACATGACTTATGACATCAAGCATGAGTCATGATAGAAGGATTTACCAAAGGAAAAGCACGCTTGAAGATAAAGCACGACTCGTGATGATCAAAGCACGAGTCGTGACATGTCGCACCGTTTGGAAAAGACGTGATTCTTCATCAACAGAACTGCCATTCAACAGATCTTTTCTATCAAGCAACACAATGTTTAGGAAAAGTCATTTCTTTTATTATAAATAGGCCTTAAGGGTCAATGTAAAACTCATAGTGGATTAATGGAGGAGTGCAATATAGTGGATTAATAGAAGAGTGCAAGCTTGTATAAGATTCACGTAATTATCCACAGCCTCCTACTATTTCCCTATCATTATAATTTATGTTTCTGCTTTATTTCATTAAAATGCATTTATCTTTTATTTCATAATTGTCTTTTACTTTACTTGTTTCATTTATGTTTTATTCACTTTCACTATTTTTCATTCAAGTTTTACTTTATTCTAAAACCTTTTCTTTGATTTCTTATTTATGATTAGTATAAATTAAAGAATGAATATATGTTAACATTCTTGGTTACATGAAGTACTTAAATCATCTTCACATGCTTGATCACCATGTTTGGATTTTAAATTACTATTAATTAATGAGAATTAATGATAGTAGTGGAAGATTCATGTTAATCACTCTAGTTAAAGGATTGTTGGAATCCACTTCTTGAGAATGCTAATTATGACATATGTTTTGTATTGCTTCATGTTTGCATATGTAAAATGAGAGTTTTATGGAAAATACTGTGAATATACATTATATAGGCATGAGAATACTATATAGTACAATTGAAAATGTCATTCATATATTGGTTTGTTCTAACATCATTCATATTTGATTTAACTAATTACATCTTTAAGAATCAATATTTAATTTTATCATCATAATCCTTATCTATTCAATACGTGACATAAAGATATTAGAAATCAATGAACCTTATAATTGGATATTGAATTAATACCTAGCTCCCCGAGTTCGATACCCTTCTTACTCTATACTAAGTCCATAAAGACTAAGGGATTTAATTTTGTTTGCAATAATATCTTTATTATTAACCCCTAAAATCCCTGCTTCATGGATACTGTTGAAGGCTACCTAATTTGGTGGTTTTTGGTTTGCTACAACCATAAACGGCATAGAGATCAAGAACGAAGGAGAACTGCATTGATATGTAAGAGTTACTATCTTATGCCATATCTAACTCTAATTTAATTTTCATGTGTTTTGATGCAAAGATTCTCTCTTGGTTTGCTGATTTAAATAAAAATTTTAAATTTTCTTTCGCTGCTTAATAACATAGCAAACCAACATCATCATGGATCAAACCATATCTAATAAAGTTCAATTCCTCCTTTCTGATACACCATTATGTTGAGGTGTATAATAAGATATCCATTCAGATAAAGTTCTATTATCTCTGAGATATTCAAGAAACTCTTGGCTTAAGTATTCACTGCCTCAATCGAATCAAAGAGTTTTAATAGTCTTTCCAAGTTGTTTCTCTACTTCATATCTGACTTCTTTAAACTTTTCAAAGGCTTCAGATTTACGCTTCATTAAGTGCAAACATCCATATCTAGAATAGTCATCTATAAATGTAATGAAGTAGCTGTATCCACCTCTAGTATGAATGGTCATAGGACCACATACATCTGAATGTATGAGTTGTAGTACCTTTTTAGCTCTTTCACCTTTTCCTTTAAAAGATGATTTTATCATCTTGCCTAATAAACAAGATTCACATGTTTCATAAGATTCATAATCAAATGATCCCAAGATAGTTAATTTTTGTAACTTAGACATGCGAGTATTATTTATATGGCTAAGACGATAATGCCATAAAAAGAGTAGATTAAGAGTATCAACTTTGATTCTCTTAGTTTGAACATTACAAAGGAGATCTGTATTATTCAGTGTATAGATTCCATTCTCAACGTTTGCAGAATAGTAAACCATACCATCTTTAAACATTAAACAACCATTGTTATTAATGGAAAAATTAAATCCTTGTTCAACAAGATAAGATACTGAAATAAGGCTCTTATTTAAACTTGGAACAAAATAACAATTATTGAGTTCTAGTTTTAAACCAAAAGCTAAATCCAAAATATAGGTTCCTATTTCTAATGCAAAAACTTATGCTCTATTAGCAACCTTGATATCTGCATCGTTCCTATTTAGCCTCCTCCTGCTGACCAGCCCTTGCAAATCATAACAAATGTGAGATGCACAGCCAATATCTAATACCTAACTATTTTTATTAAAAATAGCACTAAAGTTAACCTCAATCACAAATATAACTGAAGAAGAAGCACTGTTCTTCTTTACCCGCTCCAAGTATTCCTTGTAGTTTCTTTTCCAATGCCCTTCCTTATTGCAATGGAAGTAAATACCCTTGGGGGGTTTTCTATAGCTTTCTTATCCATACCTCTTTTGGGCTTTAGGGCTGGCTTCTTACTTTTCTTTTTGATTATGAACTTCTTTTTATCAGGCTTAGAAGAACTAACTACAAGTGCTACTTTAGCACTCTTCTTATTAGCATCCTAGGCATATTTCAATAGATTGATGAGCTTAGGAATGGTAGTCTCTCCCTTATTCATCTAATAGTTCAGCATAAATTATGCATAGTTATCAAGCAAAGATTGCAAAATAAGGTCAATTGCTTGCTCCTGTTTCAATCCAAAACCAAGACCCTCCAGCCTCTGAACATAACCATGCATCTTAATGCTATCAAAGATAACAGATGACCCTTCTACCATTTTGCACCTAAAAAGTGCCTTTGAGAGTTCAAATCTCTTAATCCTTGCTTTTTCCTCAAAAGCATTTTGAGATAAGTAACCATAGCATGAGAGTTCATAGTCTCGCACTACTTCTAGAGATCATTCTCCATAGCTCCTAACATGATGTTGCTGGCCATCTTATTCGCCTGCTTAAACTTATTGTAATCTTTGACTTAATCAGAGGAGTTAGCTATAGGGGTACGTGGATAAGGTAACGACTACAGAATAAGTTCAATTGCTAGCTCTTTTTTAAGTCCAAAACCAAGACCTTCTAACCTTTGAATGTAGCCATGTATCCTAATGCCATGAAGGATAGCTAATGACCCCTCTGCCATCTTACACATAAAGAGTGCTTTTGAGAGTTCAAATCTCTCAGTCCTTGATTTTTCCTCAAAAATCATTTTGAGATAAGTAGCTATAGTACGAGAGTTCATAGTCTCGCACTACTTCTACAGGTCATTCTCCATAGCTCCCAGCATGATGCTGCTAGGCATCTCATCCTCTTGCTTAAACTTATTGTAACCATCTATGATATCTTTAGAGAAGTTTGCTATAAGCATGCATGAATAAGCTTGATCTAGTACATGGGCTATCTGTTTGCCTTTCAAAACTATTTTGATTTGGCGAATCTAGTCAATGTAGTTAGATCTATTTAGTTTATGTTTAGAATTCTACAGAGATCAACTTTTCTTAATATTTTAGAAAAATCTGGAGAAAAAGGAGAAATAGTTTGTCATAAAAAACATCATGTATTTAAAAACATAATAATGTCTTTTATTAGTTTTTATCTTCCAATATTTTATTTTTAACCAATAGTCCTTAACTAAAGCCCGGATGTGCCTCCATACCATTTTAAGCAGCCTATCCTCCTACACTAAAGTTAGCTTATTAGATATAATGATTGGCAAGGATTCATTATTACCTAAGAAAGCATACCTCAAATGCTTTGGTAGGACTTTCAGCTCCAACATAGGTGGTTTTTCAATTGAATGAGGAGTAGGGTTAGAATTTCTTACCAACAACTCTGTTCTAGGTGGTTCAATACCTTCATCACCTATTACCTCAGTTTCCTCCATTATGGTGACATTTTTTGGCTCCTCTTCCAGTATAGCAGACACACATTCATCAATCATGTCAAGCTTCATACAAGACTCACCTTCCATTGGCTGTTTCATCACTTTCGTCATATAAAACTCTATCCACTCTTCAATGATTCTCAAGATGAGTTTCCCTTCATGCACATCAACTAAGGCTCTCCCTGTATTTATGAAAGGCCTTCCTAAAATTAGAAGGCAGTTGACATCATCATTGTAATCCAACACCAAAAAATCTACTAGAATGATGAACTTATCTACCTTTACCAAAACATCCTTAATGATACCAAATGGTTTCTTCACCGATTGATCTACAAGCTAAATTACCATGGATGTAGTTTTAATATCTCCAAGACCTAACTTCTGAAAAATGGCATATGATATCAAGTGAATACTTATGCCCAATTCACATAAACATTTTTTAAATACCAAGTTCCCTACTTTACATGGAATGATGAAACTTCCTAGATCCTGTAGCTTTGATGGAATTTTACTTGAAATGAATGAGCTATAGTTTTTGGTTAGTGAAACTGGTTGCATGTCATCAATTGTACGTTTGTGTCCTAAAATTACCTTTAAAATTTTAGCATATTTAGGCATGTCTTGAATCATCTCAGTAAATGTCACATTAATTCTTAATTTTTTCAATTTTTCCATAAATGTAACAAACTTTTCATCCACCTTAGGTTTCATTAATCTTTATGGAAATGGAATGAAGGGCATGTACTTACTTGGTTCTGGCTCCTACTTCTTTCTCTTATGCTTGGACCTAATTCCACGATTGTGGAGTTGACTACCATGATCATGGCAGTGGCTTCCTTCAGGCTCTGTCTATGCTTGTGAAGGCCCAACTTCATAGCTACTCTATTTTCTTTCCTCAGTCTTGCATTCATCTTTAACATTAGCAGGTTCCTTACCTTTATTGACTAGCTCTTTGCCACTCCTTAGTTGAATTGCATTCACTTGCTCCTTAGGGTTCAGCTTGGTATTACTTGGAAGCCCTCTAAGGTTCCTTTGCGTTATTGTTGTTGCCCCACTTGCACTTCTAAGTTATGGATGGATGAGGAATGGTTCTTTGTGATTTGATCAAACTTGGCTTCCATTCACTTTTTTGATTCCTTTTAACTAGCCAATTTTATTCCCAGCAGTTCTATGAACTTCTCCATCTTTGACTCAAAAATTTTTTGGGGAGGTGCTGGTTGTTATATCTTTTACGCATTTCCTGTATTGTTATTCCAAGAAAAATTCAGATGGTTTCTCCATTCTAGATTATATGTGTTGGATTAAGGATTGTTACCTTATCTTCCCATGGATTGTAGTATGTTTCCTATAAAAATGACCTGCTCCATGGTCTCACACGCATTGCACTCCTTCATAGCATTTTCTGTCTGCCACACAGCTCATATGAAATGGAGACCTTTGACAAGTTATTGATTTGCTTTGTCAAATTTGCAACTTCAGCCTACAAAGCACTAACAGCATCTCAGGATAACACACTTTTGTGTTCTTTAATTACCATCCTAGACCTATCTGATGCCTATAGTGCATTTATAGCTGCCATCTCTTCCAGCAGTTCATAGGCTGCCTCAATGGTTTTCTTCATCAGGGACCCTCCAGCTGCTGCATCGATAGTCCCTTTGGTGGTTATGTTGACCCCATTGTAGAATGTTTGAAGAAGCAATTCTCTCAGTAAGTTGTGGTGAGGACACTTTCTTTGTAGCTCCTTGAATCTTTTCCATGTCTCGTATAGAGACTCATTGTCCATCTACTAGAAATTTGTAATTTCCTTGATGATCTTTACTGTCTTTGCCAAGCAAAAGTATTTTGCAAAAAATGCTTACACAAGCTGGTCCCAAGTTGTAATTGACCTTTAAGTCAATGAGTTCAGCCAAATCTTTACCTTGTCCCTCAATGTAAATGGGAATAGCCTCAGCCTTATTGCATCCTCTGCCACTCCATTATACCTGAAAGTATCATAAATCTCTACAAAATTTAAGATATAAGCATTAGGGTCTTTATTTGCTAAACCAAAGAACTGTACCAAAGACTACAACATCTACAGTAGAGCTGGCTTAATCTCAAAACTATTCGCTGCTATAGTTGGTCTCATTATGCTTTGTTAGTTAGCATAGAAACCAAGCCTGACCACATCCATCAAAGTCCTTTGTTTTTCTACCATTTCTACTGGATTTTCCTACGTAAATCGTTCCTAAGCAGCTCTTCGGTTCTCTCTTTCAAGCTTTATTGGATCTTTACAAGTTTCTAACAATGATAATTGAGAGTTCTTAGTTTTTCTCCTGCTCATATACCTATAGAATTTTAAACAAAAGAATTAAAACAAAATGCTTAAATCAAACTATACTCTCTTTATAGTGACGTTAAACACATCAATCCCCAATAACGGCACTAAAAACTTGATCATCCCTGAACGATAATAGTTTTTATCACTACTTCGATGCAAGTATACAGATAATTGTAATAAGATATCGATCCTATAAGGATTAATGGCTTATCCACCACTACTTGGATTTCTAATCTGTTTAAACAACAATAATGGTTTTGTGTTTAGAAATAAACAATTACGGAAGCAAGTATGTGAATGAAACAAGATCAATGGTAAAAAGATAACGCAATGACAAGAAACATAGGATTTGAAGTCATCATCACCAAGCTAAGGCAGCAGTCATGTGCTTATTATCACCCAAGATATCCAAAAGCATTGATCACCCTCTCTCGAGGTAAAACCAACTAAATTACCTTTTAGTCTTAGATTCACTTAGTCACTATCATGGTCCTCTAATTAGAGAAACTATTTAGCCATCATACATAAGCTAGGAACATGTAGATCTCTCATACACATTTACCTAACCAAAATGAATAAGCATTATATAATTCAACTCTTGTTGCAATTACAGAACATAAGAAATCATTTAGAAAGCTAATCTTTAGGATTAAACATCTCTCATTGTTTAAGCATTCTACAATCTAACTCTCGTTGCAATTATAAAGTAGAGATTTCATTTTAAAAACAAATCTTTATATGTAAACATTCATAGCAATATTAAACAAGCACAATCAACTATCCCGGCAAGGGATTTCAGAAATCAAATCCTACTATAAGGTACCTAGCCACTCATGGCTTATAAGAAAAACAAGAAAAGATGAAGATACAACTAAGAAGAACACTCTAGAGAGAAAGAATGAATGGCTGGTGGTCTCCTGGATCAATCTTGATTCCCTCCTTAAATCCTTGAGTGGAGGTCACTCCTTGCCCGATCTTGAGTTTGTCCATTTCTTTACCCACTACTCTTCCGATGATGTGGTCTCCATTACCCATTAAGGCTTTTTAAGATTTTTTATTTTTGCTCCCCTCATGGAACCTATTCTTCCCCTGAGTTGATTGCAAGAATCATGCTTTAAATGGCCAATAATTACAAGTCCACAATCATGGAGTTGGATGCCACAATCATGGCCTTGCTTCTAAAGGCTTCCTCATCATGTACATCTTCTACCACGATCATGGAGTTGGGTGCCACAATCATGAAGTTCTGCCAAGGACCCTTCTCTTAATTCATGCCATCTGTCACGATCGTGGAGCTCCATCCATGATTGTGGAGTTGCTCTTCATGCATAAAAATTCTTCAATTTCTTTTCATTTGTTCCTTAAACTCTGCACACTTAGAACATATCAAATTCCATAAAAGAGAACATAAACAAAGCAAAAAATGATGAATTTGATGCAATGTACATCTTAAGAACATCTAACATGTAATGCATGATAGCACACATCAGACCCTATTTACCAAAATTTATAAAATAATGCATATGCTTAATCACATTGGGCTAAGCCCATAATCACCATCATGTCATACATTCAAAATGCTTAAATGAATAATCTTCTCATAATGTCATTTTAATTTTCCATTTTAAAATTCAAACATATTTTGCCTTTTAAAATAGTTATTGGGCTTGCATTTGAAAACATATGGTTTTGCATATTTTGAATTCTATTTGAATAAATTATTTATTAAATTAAATAATCATCCAAATAGTAATATATTAATTATTTAATCACACTTTAAATATTAAAATATCACTTAGAATTCAAAACAGAAATCACAAAGTAGAAAACTAGTAAGACTCCTTACCATGCTCAAATTGCTTCATTTAAAAGTTTTAATTCAAATAAAATACTGATTAATCTCCAAAATTAATAAAATTTTATTTTTAAAACTTTTAGAGTATCTAACACACTAAAATACATGAATTAATAGAAAAACATGAGCAACTATTTTGAAAAAGCTAAATCTTTTACAAATAGATTTCCTATGCGCATATGAATATAACTTCCACAAAAACACATTCAAATAAAATTATAATTCATTCAAAATTCTCCATGATTAAGGTTAAACATTAATTAATTGATCCATTACATGTTTAATAATTAAACACACAATAATCAAGCAAGAACATTAAGAATAACATAAAAAATCTATTCGATCTGATCAACAAGAGCATGTTCAACATATGAATTTTTATCTCATAAAAAGTCAACATTTGTATTCAATTTGATTTACTAGAAACCAATTTAATTCAATGAAGAATAAGTGGTTAAAATTTCAAATTGAAATTCGAACAATAATTCCTTCATACATGAAAATGACACAAGCCATAATCATTCTAAAAAACCAAGATCTTATGTATTTTATACATAGATTGCAACACTAAATCTCTCTAATACCACTGTTGGTTTATGAAAACATGTTTACTAGCATAAGATGTAGTTTAAAACTTTTAAAACATGTGATTTCATTAGATCTAGGAATCCTATTCATAGAATACATCAGTAAATAAAAAGATCATTAAAGAAGAGATCAAAAAATTACTTGTATGCAGATCTCTTCCTTTATTGTTTGTCAAAAAAGTTATTACAAACTTTTCAATCCCCAATGTAGAGGATCTCCAAACTATCCACAGAAGTAATAGGAATGATTAGTAATCAATATTACCTATTTTGTTTTTGAGACTAGTAAAACAAAACAGAAAATAATAGATGAAGAAAAGATGAATTCAATTTTCTTCTTGATCTCCTATCAAAAACCCAATTAATCTTCTTATTCTTGAGTTTCGAATGGCTTGGAATAAATGGAGGAAGGAGGCAGCTAAAATTCCTTGTTCTACAACCCTAAAAGTTGTGTTAGATAACTTATAAAAATCTAATTAGGTTTTTTAGGTCACTTAAGTCATATGCATATGCATATCACATGCTTCAGGCATGTGACTTGCATGTTCACGACTTAAAATCCCTCTAAAAGCACATGATAATCATATTACCTTTCCTTATGGCTTATAACACATGAATAAGTCATGTAACACTCATATATGGACCAATTTATGTCAAAGCCCGCATATGACATGCATATGGAGCATGTCATCTTAGATCATTTGTATTTTGAGTTATACTTTTCAGATTTAAGTGATCTTGATATCAAATTGAAGCCCCTTTCATGATCTTTCAAATTGAAATGAAAGATCTAGGTTATCTTATAACCATAAAACATTATTTCATCAACATCCATTCATGATTAACATTCCTCTTACTTTTAGTGTTTGACCTTTTGTGTTCTTGACATGTTGGCAACATATGAATATATTATTAAACTCCATTTAATAACATCTTATGTAAATCAAAAATGGTGTTTAATCACACATCATGACTACCCAAATGTCAAGAGGACATTAGTTTGACTCCAATTCTTCCATATTAGATTTCATGCAATAAACTCCTTTCACCATTAATTATCTTATTTAGGTTTGAGTATGAATTAATGTCAACACAATGCATAATCAAGTGTGTTAGATCATACCCTAAATTTGATATTTCATGTATCATAATGTTTATTCTGAAAATACCCTTATGAAACTCATTCATCAATAGGCATTCTACTCTTACTAGAGATTTATGAATAAAAAATATTACATGAGTCAATGAGATAAAACCCCTACATTTAATCTAGGATGGTGAATCCTTTATTGATAAACAAATACCTTTAACTACTTGACACTATATCCAACCTCCAAGTTATGAATGCCTCTTAAGGAGGAATAAAACATAAGAGTCAAATATACTGATCTATAACTAAGATAACCTTGTTATCTTAAGTCTTAAGGATACTTGTACTACTGATATAAGTGAGATATATTTCACAGACATAGATTAATCATCCATATGAATCTCACTAGCAAGGTCTTTAATGAGTCAGTCTTAAACTACCCGTCCATATGTTCACTTTAGACAACTCTTATCATGATGAATGAGAATCATTCCAAAAGGAAGTTTAAAATATGCTGATCTTAACTGTATGAATAATATCCATTCTTATTAATACATTGATCATAGATGATTTAGATATTGAACATTTGTATACAATAATAATCTCATTTCATAAACTCTTTATGAATTCCCTTGTACTATTCCAATATCTTAGAATTCATTATTTAGTTAATAACCTTTCAAGCAAACTGAATAATGAATAATGTCTTTTATTGATAAATTATTCAATATTAAATTACACTAAAACATGATGCTCTAGAGCATACACTAATAGTAGTAAGCTTGGTAATAAATCTACTAATATACTAGAGTTATCCTAGGAGTCCCCTGACTTTGATCTCAATTTTAGGAATAGGCATCTCATATATTGACTTTGCCTTATTAGGGTCTACCTTAATACCCCTTTGACTGGTTACATGACCTAATAACTTGTTGGATATTACCCTAAATGTGCACCTCTTTGGGTTAAGCCTCAACTTACTTTTCTCAACCCATATGAGAAATCTGTCAGGATCAACAAAATGCTCTCCCTTGATGGGAGGACTTAACCATCATGGCATCAACATAGACTTTAACCTCCTTATGGATTAGATCATGCAATAAATTATTATGGCCCTCTGATTGGTAGCACCTGTATTCTTCAAAATGAAGGGCATGACCTTGTAGTAATAGGTCCCCTGTTCTATAATGAAACCTATCTTAACCTTATCTATAATAGCCATGAGAATTTGATTATACTTAGAAAACCCATCAATAAATGAGTATATAGCATTAATGACTATGCTATCGACTCGTACGTTGATGTGAGGCAAAGGAAAGTCATCCTTTAGACATGCCTTATTCAAATATCTATAGTCCATGTAGACCTTAACTCAACTATCTGTCTTTGGAACCAAAAACCACATTGGCTAACCATTTAAGATAGTCAACAACTTTAAAGAACTTAGCTTCCAACTTCTTCTAAACATACTCTTTAACCTTATAATATTATTCTAGTTGGAGGCAATGTAACTTATACGTAACAGGCTTGAACCCAGGCTTGATTGGAATTCTATGCTCTATAATAGTCCAATTAACACCCGACATATGTTCGTAACCTAGAGCAAAGGCTTTCAAATGTTTTGTCAACACTCTAACTATTTTTATTCTCTCATTAGGGGTTAAGTCATATACAATCTAGAGAGAACATAGCCTATCATTTTTTTCAATGTTAATAGTTTCTATGCATTATGCATTAATATCAAAAATGCTCATGTAATACTCATGTTCATGCATAATACCATTATAAACATAAGAAAAATTATTTCTCATTGCATTAAATTTTAAAAGGATTACATTGTCATCAAATAGTAGAGAAATGGGGACATCATAATTCTCATACAAAAGCTTATCAAATGAACTATCTACAAAGATGGTGATGTCCTCATATACCTTTGGAAGTAGTTAATCCCTTATATCAAAACACTACAGTTTAGTCTCTAGTGTAGTGATTGTAGTAAGTTTTGGTTCGATACGATTGGTGGTGAGATTAGTAACATCATAAAAGATATAGAATTCATTATCAAGGTTGATGGTGGAAGAAGTAGCAATAATCTTCCCTGACATTATCAAGGCTGATAAGTGACAAACATCATTAAAAATAGTGAATTGCTAATCAAAGAATCATCTAAGTTAGGCGACTTGGAAGCCCAATCATATTATGTGTCGCCCTAAATAAATATAACCATCTTACACTCTTTTGGCTTTTCCAAGGTATAAGGGTCAAATTTAATGCAATATCTCTCTTCCCACATGGTTGTGGGGATGTTGAACTACATTGGACCGTAATGGCATCGGCCCAAACCCTTACTAGGTAAAAAGTTCATAGTACTCATTATCTTCTCCATAGCGGGGCTCAGTTGGTACAAATATGACTTAGGTTCTCGAATGGTAGCAATCTAAAAACTAGTCATGAAAGGGACATTCTCTCTAATGCAGGTTAAAGCAACCTCATTATCAATAGCAATAGTGACCATACCCTCGTCATGTGGAAACTTGATCTTTTTGATGAAAGATGGTATACCTCTTAATGGATAAACCATAGCTAGCCCAATAGTAAGGAAAAAGAGAATAAAATGTCTAGAATTATGAATTTTACCATCAAATCAATTAGCCTAACAGTTACAGTAGTAATGAAAGTTCTAGTAACCTCTTATTTAGACTCATCATACACCCTAATGATAGTCTTTGATGGCTTCAAATCTGTACGTTGGATCCCAAGTTTGGGTAATACCTTTAGTGGATAAACATTGATGCCAAAACCATCATCTACCATAATATAAAGAATGGAGACATTCACAATATACACCCTTTTGAAGAGCTCCTTATTATGATGGATACCCTTGACTTGTAAATCCACATCTGAAAGGTGATCATGCTAAACTTTAATTTTTGATTAACCATTTGGCTCTCCATGCTAAAGACAGAGGTAGAGGCAGATGAAGAAATACTCATGCTAAAGATTTCCTTGATGATAGCCCATCAATGTTGTTGAAAAGATAGCACCAAGTCCTAGATACTAATGTTAACCTAAGTATTCTTTAATTGTTTGATCATGACATTCTCAAGTTGAGCAACCTCTTTACCCTTATCAATAAGTTATGGGGTTGGAGCATTACTTGGACTAGCTTTATTCTCAATAGGTCTATCCTTAGTTTGATTCTTCAAAGGATCTAACTTCTTCTTAAGATTGAGAGGAGTAAACACCTTATCGTAATGAGTCATATTACAAACTTGAGAAGACATTTTATTACCATCCAATCCCTTTTGTTGCTTGGGAGATTTGGGCACTAGTTTAGGAGATGTGGGAGTCTTTGCTAACTCACCCCTCTTGGACTTTTAAACCTCTACCAATTCAAACTTAGCATGAGTATCTGCAGACTCATCCTCTAAGCTATCATACTAGATATCCGTAGCACCAGTATCAAACCTACCATCGGGTCGAAAGCTAATAGTAAGTAGCCAAGCAATCTCCTTACTACCAAGGGGGGAGAAAGAGTTGAGAATGAGGGATTATGGGAACCTTGATTAGATCATGTAAGTGTGGTTGGCTTTGTGATAGTTAAGTAATGGGTGTATTTTGGTAGAATGTCATGCCCCTCACGGTGTAACATGCTCCCATAGAATAGTTAATAGTCTTCAAATATGTGAAAACTATTAATTATTCTACAACGGATACATAAAGATATTTTTCTTTTAAAATTTTGAAATACACATATACTTAATAAACACCAATGTAATTATTTATTGCCTTGGATTGCTATACATAGTTACATAATTATATAACTCAAGAGTACTTGACATTTTGAAACTTTTACATATAAATAGTCCTGCTTATTTGGTGCCTCTAAATCCATATGCTTCTTTGTAAACTTTTATCTTGCATTTATCAAATGACAAACACAGAGTTTTTTACTCAGTGGTGCTATATCATAATAACAATATCATAACCATACATCATAATTCAAATATCTTATCCTCTATAAACAAATCATGCATCAAATTCACTATAAGACATGTTAAAGCACATCTCATGTTGATGCTTACTCAGTTACTTATTATACCATCATATAAAAATATAAAATATCTTAAACGTGAGTATTCTTTACAAAAATAACCATAATATAGCATTAAAATACCCTATTAACTCAATAATATTGAAAATTATCTATAAACACTCCATAATAATTCAAATATCATGGAATACTATTTGACATACTAATAACATCACCTGCCTTCCATTGATGTCTGTAGAAAATACTTATTTCATGATATGTAAGTCATCAATGTCATTTCAATCAATTAAATAATATAGCAACCATAACTATTCATAATCATAACCATAATCAGCATAATTATCTGTAATAAGATAATACCAATGTAATATAACATTAAATGAAATCATAGTAACACTTCTAGATCACATTCCACAACCATAATGAACCTTTATCAAAAAGCATTAAGAACATTAACTACCTGTTTCTATATAATGCCATATTACATTCATAATGGTTGGTTATCATGGATCAATGATAATTGAAAACTATATCGTAAAAGATCAATAATAATCATCCTCTATGCAAATCATAGCCTAACTTCATCTTTGCAATGAATGGTTCATTGCATGCACTCATATCATTCCTTTGATTTCACATTGCCTTTACTTTTTCAACATAACAAATAATGTTATGGAAACATGAATATAAATACTATAAACAGTCATATGTGACTTCCTCTATGTGTATTATTGTATATAAACCATCATGTCTCTGTAAATATCGATATATGTACACTTGTAGTGCACCTATAATAACATTGTCTTTCATTTCATTGCAATTGAGGAATAATGCATGATTGTATGTATGTAATCATGCTATGCATTCTCCCTTTGATTTTCCTATAACATTTCCTTTCATTTATGTATGATTGTGCACAATCTCCTATTGGGTCCTATATGCACTGGTACTCATCTCCCGTAGGAGTGCAATATGACTGTATCATTCAGTGAACCCATTTTTCTTTCCTATATGTATCGGTACTCATATCCTGTATGAGGGTATTATAACTGTATGGTTTAGTGAACCCATGTTTCTTTCCATATAGGAATAAAATTGTATGATTCTATTGAGGGAATCCATCATCTTTATGACCCAGTATGCTTTTATAGTATATATTTCTATATCATTTATGTATCATTTATTTCTTTTCTGACCTTATATCCTCTGTATGACATGTCATGAATATGAATGTGTATGTAAATGATTCATGACATGATACATATGCATTATGCTTAATGTCATGATGAATATGCAAATTAATTAAGTATAATATCAATCTTCTACCATAAATCATTATTCACAATCCACATCAATTGATCTTTCATGAATAAAGAAAATATATATCATATAGCATCTATGTACCTATGATAATTCACCTGCCAACCTCATTTAATAGATTAGATTATCATAAAATATAACCTTTGGCATTCATTTTCAATATAGCAATTACTATTCAAAAGTATGATATATGTATCAATACAGAATAATATCCTTTATACTATAAATTTTTAATAATGCATAAAACATCATTATACAAGAACATTCATAAATCATTTTTTATATAGACTCATCATAAGGTATTCTAAGCATGGTAAATAAATATAGTGTACTTATGTACACCTTTCCATTATTGATCGAGTTATCAATCGTGGAAATCTTAGATAGCATAAACCTATTTGGATGATTAGTAGTCACTATCACTGTTCCTCTGTTGATTAATGTATGTCAACTTGCATGATTGTTTTAGTTGTTTTTAGTTGTGCTTGATGTTTATTTTATTATGTTTACTTTGATTTATTGGAATTTGATGTGTTTGTTGAAGTGTGTAGAGTTAAAGAAGCAATCAAAGAGAAATGAAGCATTTTTGGGGCTTCAATAGTTAAGTCACAATCGTAACATTTAGAGTCATGATTGTGAGAGAAGCTAGAAGCAAGGAGAGACACTTTCAAGCAAGTTTCAATTGTGACATTCAAAGTCATGATCGTGATAAAAGCTATGCCAAGAAAAGGAGGAGCCAAAGTGTCTGTCACAATCATGACATCCAAAGTCATAATCATGGCAGAATCATATCAAGCCCGAGAAAGCAACTTCAATAAGTCACGATCGTGACTTGCAAAGTCACAATCATGACTTCTCAATTATTAATCATTTAAAGCATAATTTCTGCAGAAGATTGAGTGGGAGGAATAGGTTCCATAAGGGAAGCAAAAACAAAAAGCTTTAAAAGGGATTTAATGGGCAATAAAATCTACAACATGAGTAAAGATATGGATAAATTAAAGATAAGGCAAGGTGTGACCCCTACTCAAGAGATAAAAAGAGATAACAAGATGGTAGCTAGGGTATGTAGTTTTGGGAGACTACTCCCAGTTGGGATTTTACACTTTAGTTGGCAATTTTGTGTTTTGTAAAGTGTTCTTCTTTGATTTCTTCATCTTTTTATATGTTTCTCTTAAGCCATGAAGGGCTAAGTACTCTACTGTAGGAATTGATTTCTAAAATCCCTTACTAGGATAATTGATTGTGCTTATTTAATGTTACTATGAATGTTTAATTCTAAAGATTTGTGTTAAAAATGATATCTATGCTTTATGATTGCAACGAGAGTTGGATTATAGAATGCTTGAACATTGGTTTTGCCTCGAGAGAGGGGGATTAATGCTTTTGGATATCTTGGGTAGTAATAAGCATATAACTGTTGCCTCATCTTGGTGATTAAGATTTCAATTCCTATGCTTCTTAATATTGTTTTCATCTTCTTGCCATTGATTCCATTTTACTTCTCTATATACTTACTTTTATTGTTACACCCACGATAGAGACCCTAGGAGTTATATGTACAGAGATACCTAGGGCTATATATGCACGTATCTTTATGTGGATGTGTATACGTGAATGTATTGGTATGTGTATGAATGTATGTGAATGAATATATATGTATATGTGTGGATGTATTGATGTAGATGTGTGTATATGCTTATGTGTGACGTCGCCTCGTTGAGAAGCGTGTCTTCTCGGTTGGATGAGGGACGGCTTTGTGTTTATGATTGGGTATGCATGATGTTAGGAATAGCCCTTATACTGGTATAAGGGGCAGATGTCGGAGCGGAGCG
>CANYBF010701704.1:0-25920 GCA_948192965.1 Dalechampia spathulata
CATAGCTAAAATATAGCTACGCCATTTTTTGCTACGAGAAGCTACAAGATGAATTTCTGTAGCTAAATCATTTAGCTATAGCATGTTATTGAATTAGCTATACTCTTCTCCGTAACTACAAATGTTAAATGTTGTAGTTGGCATTATTTGGGCTTGATTTTTATCAAACTCAATAAATTCAATTTTAAGAAATCATAATTAATTTAATTAATGAATTAGCTTAGATTATTTAATTTGAAGTTTGTTTATCCAATTAAACTAATTAACATAGTAGTTATATTGTGGTGATTTTTAAGAGCTAAAATGTGTAAACTGAAAAGGAGGTGTGGTTGGTTTTTGAGATATGTAAATGATTTTTCAATGGGTGGATATAAATATCTAATAGTTATAAAGAAAAAAGGACATAATCAATCAATCAACATAGAGAAAAACTCAACTCATAAATTTTATAAAATTCAAACAATAACAGTTTTATTATAGTAAAAGTTCTTTAAACGGTCTTTCCTTGTTCATATTGTTTATATTTTCAAGTAGTTACTCAATGCAAAATTACCTTGTTATCAGTTCTTTGCAATAACTTTTCTTTTAATCTGCATTTTCTTTAAGCCAACTTCATTTATTCATAATTTCTCAATCAAATTCAATTTCGTTCCTTAACCTCTTAATTAAGCTTTTATCTTTGTCACGTCCAAGAAAATTGTCACAAGGGCCTTTACGAAGTGCAATCACAACAACTAAAAGTCAAATGCATTTATTAACTGAAGGGATTAGCTCCTTTAGCATACCCACAACTCAAATCATCAAAATCATGTTAAACATATATATACATAAAATATTAATTTTTTTTAATTTTTCAATCATATTTTAAGATCAAATTATCAATTCTCCTTTTTTTTAAGAATGATGGAAAAATTTTTCCATATTTTTTTAATAAATATGTTTAAATAAGTATTTTAATTACTATTAAAAAATAAAAATGTTATATTAGTTTTTAATTTATTCTATTGAAATTAAAAATTTAGAAAAAAATATAAATTTGAAAATTAGGTATTCCTTTCTTTTCTATTATATTGTTTACTTTATTTGATGTTAAATAATTATAACAGTTTTAAGTCATGCTTAAATTTCTTCATAGTATTGTCACCTATATTTTGGATGAAAATAAATTAAGCAAAGTTATGTTTAATTTAATTTAATTTAATTATAATCAAAATTGAGCTTGAATTAATATTTAAATTTTTTTAACATATCTATAAGCAGGGCTTTCGCTATGACCTAGAACGAGGCTTGCGATAGATGACATTGGGTGCCCGCTTGGAGTGAAAGTACAGTTTTCTCGAGGGGTCATCTCAAGGAATGATACAGACCCCATAGAGGTTGAAAGATAGAGTCACCATCGAATGGTTCTAGATTTGGCTCAACTGACCCATAGTATGAGTGCTAAGTTAAACCCTTCAGAGATGGGTTTAGGTGGTAAAGATCTATTTTATCAAAGTTTCAAGTTCAATTCTATCATTTTAGTCGAGTTAATTATCCTAGGTAGATGAGCATTCATAAGCATGAAATAAACACACAACACGATATAGCATGGGGCAATCATGGTAGATAAAGCATGACAATATGATATAGCAATCATTGTAAATGAAACATAGCATAAGCATGACAAGTGAGATGACATGGCATAAGCATGACATGTGAGATGACATGGCATAGGCAAGATATGTGAGTTGACTTAGCATAGGCATGGCATGTGAAATAACATGGCATAGGCTTGGCATATAAGATGACATGGCATAAGCATGATATATGAGATGACATGGTATAAACATGGCATGTAAGATGACATGTTATAAGCATGACATGTAAGATAACGTAGCATAAGCATGGCATGGCATAGCATACATCATATGATAATGATAAGGTAAGCATGGAACATAATAAAGCATAACAGCAAGCATAAAATAATAATGTCCCAAAGAAAAGGAAAGATAAAGATAGGGAAATACATGATGAAATAAAGTTAAATCATACATGTTGGGAAAAACTAATAAAATAAAGGCCTATTCTATTACAAAGGATCTTCAACGATATAAAAATTCAAGATGTTAAGCAACATCTCTTTCATATAGGAAAATCTTGAGTAGTACAAGTAAAAATGCATGAATGGAAAATGTAAATAAATGATGTTAAGCAATAAAAGGAATTGGGATGCAATTAATCAATTCAATACTATATAAAAGTATGAATCAAGGATCAAATCCTAAGGAATGTATCATTAACATTCATGAAACAAGGAATAAACATGAACTGGATAGTAAAAATAAAATTGATTTTAGGCAAAATCATTCATAAACATAATTAGAAGAATTTAAGATCATATGTGGGATCACTTAGAAATAAGTCAACATCTAATTAAGGCTAATCATATTATTAAACTCAAAATTGCAAATTAATTAATTTAATAGCAAAATCAATCAAATTAACCATGAAAACTAAAATGGAAAGACTCTAACATTATTAAACATTAATTAGAGTATGAATCATCATCTAATTTAATCTCAATCACATTAGTTTGAATATAAACCAAATCAAAAGTAATATTTAATTTGGTTAATCAATTTTGAAGCTAAAATCAATGAAATTAAGATGATTTATGACAAATCCATATCATTATAATCGTTATGAGATCTCAAATGCTACTAAAAACCTCATAGAAATCAAAAATCAAAGTAAAAATGATTGAAAAATTAGATTTCTGCTAATCTAAAACATCATATGTGTCACATATAGATGTTCATGTGCCATATATAATAAAATAAAGGTATATGTGTCACATAAAGTGAAAACAAACTACATGCATCTAATAGTATAAGCGTCACATGAAGTTATTTGTCAAAAGAGAAAATCATGTTTTTGGCCAAAATCATGAATACAATCCAATTATTTGACTGTCATATATCATTTAGAATATTAGTAAGCCTTAAATGCTACTATGGCATTCAAAAACCAACAAAATCAAAAGCAAAACCCATCAAAAGCAATGAAAATCAAGAGAAGAAGAGAAATGTAGAGGTAAAAGCAAACTCACCAATGCTTAATGAGGCTTAAGCCTTGATTTTCAAGTATGGTTAGGGTTTGAGAGTGATTAATTAGTCTCTAATTACCTAATTAAAAGATTAATTAAGTGTAATTAATTCTATTTCAATTTTGGCATAGTTTAGCTTGAGAATTTATCATTTTTTTAGTCAAAATCATGAATGCAATCCAATTATTCAACTGTCATAGATCATTTAGACTATTGGTAAGCTTTAAATGCTACTATGGCATTCAAAAACCAACAAAATCAAAAGCAAAACCTATCAAAAGTAATGAAAATCAAGAGAAGAATAGAAATGTAGAGGTAAAAGCAAACTCACCAATGCTTAATGAGGCTTAATCCTTGATTTTTGAGTATGATTAGGGTTTAAGAGTGATTTGTCACATCAACATTAGAGACCCTAGGAGTCTTGTATGAATGTGTGTGAATGTGTTAGATGAATGGTAAGATTGAGGTATATGATGAGATGTGGAATCTTGTGTATTGAGATATGTGTATCTATGTTTTTGTGCACTGTGATGTGTGTATATCTGTTTTATTGGAGTTATTGTCACCTTATCAAGGAGCATGTCTTCTTGGTTGGATGAGGGACAGCCATTATGTTTGTGTAAGGGTGAATTGGAAGTATTGTTAGGTGTGGCATTGGTTTTGGTACAGGCATTGTGAGGGAATAGGCTTTAATTTAATCTTAGCTTGATATCAAGTAGTGGTACGGGCGTACGGGACTCCGTATGGGCATACCAAACAGGGGAATGACCGTACAGGCGTACTAAAGGGTGGTTCAGCCGTATGTGACCTCGCAAGAATTTAGGTTTATTAGGTAGAATGTGGACGTATAGGCATACCGAATGGGGTACGGGCGTACCATCCCTCGTAGGAAATTATGCTTGTCAGGAGTTTTAATTTGGTACAGGTGTACCATAATCTGTACGGTCATACGCGACTTAAGTTTGACGAGTCAAAGGATAAGTATTAAGGGTTCTTTCATTTCTTATTAGTTCTAAACCCTTCTAAACCCTCTTAAACCATTATTAGCAGCTGGGGAAAGAGTGCTTACTGGCTTTTGAAGAGTGAGGACTAGAAGTTAAGCTTGGTGATCGATAGAGGTGAGGTTACAAGCCTCCTTTAGAAGTGTTTTGATTTTAGGTTGTGCTAGTTCTATTTTTATTGGAAGGTTTAGTTTATTTTTATGCCTTGAGGCTTAAGTAGAGCATAAATAAAAGGCTTTGTGTTGATATTCTATTTTTGGGATGTGATATATGGTTGATTGTGTTTGATGTACGTTGTCTTGATGCTTTTCCTTGCTTTATAAGGGCATGAATGAGTATTCTCTTATGGAAACATAATTGCATGTGATGTATTTGTGACATGCATGGTGATGAAGGGAGAATAGAGTAGAGAGAAAAGATAATGAGCATTGAGGGCAGAGCTCAGCTCTGGGCATACTAGGTCAACTAATGTTTATGGGATTCCTTCGAGGAATCGTTTAGATGAATAACCTCCCAAGAAGGGAGATGAGTCTTGAGACCTACCGTAAGGAAAAAGGTGTAGGGCACCGTACAGACATATGACCTCCTTCAGGAGATGAGTACCGGTACCTATCGGGACCCAGTATATGCGAAAGGAATGTGCACAATACAGGAAAATAAGAGTGAACGGAAAATGAGAATAAGGAAGAATACATACATAGTGACCTTTTGTTGTATGCATGGGAAATGTATGCTCTGATATGGATGATGCTATATGATTGATGAATCGATTTACTGCATTATGTGTCTATTCATATGTATTCTCTAGCACCATTAAGTTTATCTCAGCATTTGTCATTTGATGAACGTAGGTTCGGAGCCCTCGGGTGAGCGAGCAGAGAAGGAGTAGAGGTCGTCAGCAGAGATAGATGGATCTCGACGTGGTACTGGACATTGAGGCATTCTCCGCCTTCTTTTGCTTGTAGCTTTGTAGCCGTAGAGGCAGTAGTTGTCCCATATTTTGGTGTATATGATGTATAGACTGGGTATCGATGTTTGCCATACACAGTTACTATTATTATATGATAGATAGTTCTTGGTTTTATTCCTTGGCATTGTGTATGTATGAATGGATATCCGACTTGTACATTGATATACGAGGTATCCCTTGTGGTATGAGTATCACTTTCCTGTCGGGGAAATCGATATTCATGCTACGGGAGCATATTACTCCAGGTATGGGCTGGATGTGACATGATTAATTAGTTTCTAATTACCTAATTAAAAGATTAATTAAGTGTAATTATTTTTAATTCAATTTTGGCATAGTTTAGCATTAGAATCTATCATTTAATCCTTTTAAATGTTAATACCAAAAGGGTATTTATAAGACCCATTGAGTAATGAGCCAAAATCAATTGGTAATATGGGAAAAAGTAATATTTTTAACTTCATACCTAGCATTAAGTGTTCTATATGATACATGAAGTTGAAAAATCACTTCATGCGCTGGCTTACATAAGCCGTAAACTAGATGTGCCACATTTCTAAATGATTCATAAGGCTATGAAACATATATATGTAACTCAGTTTCAATAACAAGAACCCATGTCAAGCCGTATTAAGAAAATAGCGAGTTCACAGTATGCACGTACAAAAAGGCTAACTTTATACGCTAACTCGCACGTGCCAAAAACTAAATGCACCATATGACCAAATGTCCTAAGCATTGCAAATAGCATGTATGCAACTTGGATTCAAAAATGAAGAACTGCACTAAGTTGTATCAAAGAAAATCTAAAAATGCATGCACACGATGAAAAAGTCAAGGTCAACAATATCATAAGCTTAAATAAATTCAATCAAATATTAGATAAATTTAACAAATATAAACTACAAAATAAAGTATTTTATTTAAAATAAAATAAAATAATTATTAATAAAAATATAATATTTTATGCATATGTATTGTTAGTCTATTTAGTTCACTTGATGTATGTTTTGATATTAACAAACAATTTTATTTTAAGTTTCTATGAAATTATGTTAAAACAACTAATGGTATAGGCATACCACCTATTAGTATGGGTGTACCATCACATATTATCTTTCAATAGCCTATTTTAGAATTTAGGTAGTTGGTACCCGTATGGTCATACCACTTTGTTCATATGATTGTACTATTACTACTGTCAAAATTATGTCTTTTGTGTCCCTATCTTATAAGCACTCATATAAACATACCATTTGATAGTACAAATGTATGCAACTTATTAACATAAATCTATTGCTTATCTTAAAAGAGACTATAATGGTTCTAAATACATTTAATGCATAGTGTAATAGGTCTCTGATAAAATATAAAGATATTTTAATACTTGGAATCACTTCTATCAAGTAACTTAATTTCTTAAATTGCTTTATGCTCTCTCTATATCTTGATTATCTTAAGCTTTCTTACTTAGTTTTGAATTTGTAATTTATTTTGGGTTGGTGAGAGTAATTAATTAGGATTAATTATTATAATTGAGAGGATTTATGATGAGTTAATCTTGTTTGTAAAGGTTTAAGTGTGAGCCTTGAAAATACTAGGGTTTTAATTCTTGAAAAGAATCAATTTATGTATTCTTGAAATAATAGTGAAAACCTAAGTTATTTGTTTGGGTAAGTGAACATAGGCAATGTCAAACTACTATAAATTATGTATTTCTTTCTTTGAGATTTTAATTAGTATTAGAGCTTGTGCTCTTCATCTTAGCAAGAACTCATCTTCTTTGAGCTAAAGATTAAGACAACATAAACCTTAGAAATTTAATTTTATATAAGATTTCCTTTCTTTAATCGGATCAATTACCTTTATTAGAAGCATCAAATGGAAGTTTTTCTTGAAAGTGATTGTGCGGACTTATAGAATATAATTAATGTTAATTACTCTCCTCTAACCATTACTACTAAGGGAGTCACTATTATGAAAGTAAGAAGCACTTGGATTAGAGAATAATTCAAGACTAATGCTGGAAATAAGAAGACAATGAACATTTTCTATTGTAGAATTAATAAAGAAGAGTATGAAAGAGTATCTCATTATGTAACGACCAATCAAATTTAAGATGCACTTGAAATGCATCATGAAGAATCTAATCAAGTTAGATAAAAGAAAGTGCAACTCTTAACTCATTAATATGAGTTGTTCTCTATAAAGATAAATGAGACCATCTCAGAGATGTATAATAGACTTATTGCTATCATAATAAAGGAAGACATCAATAATAAAATCCTTAAGGTGAAACTAAAGAAGGATTGAAAAGCTAGAGTAATATCAAATAAAGAAGCTAATGACCTATCCAAGTTGTATACTTATATTCTCTTAAGAAAACTTCTCACTCATGAGATCACACTCAAGTAAGTAGTATAGGAAGATAAAAGGAGGGGAATTACCTTAAAAGCTTTTATGAAAGAGAAGGAACATGAATCTTCTAATGAAGATGACATATATGATGAAGTTTATTTACTTATCAAGAAAGTGAAGAATTTTATCATGAGGAAAAGAATATTTCAAAGGGACTTGAAGAAACCGTTCAAAGTAAGAAAAGATCAAGGAAAAAGGGACATCTTTAAGAAGAATCAAATTGCATGCTTTGAGTGCAACAAGCCCGATCATATGAGGAATGAATACCTAATACTCAAGAAGTCATCTGGACTCTTTAAGAAGAAAGCCTTAAAGGCAACTTTAGTTAATGATAATGATTCATATGAGAATGAATCTAAGAATGACGAAGCTATAAATCTTTATTTCATGGCCTTAAAGGATGAGCTTGATATGATGAGGTAAATACTTCTTCTCAAGCTTATTATAATGATGAACTTGATGATGAGGAAGATTTCTTGAAAATTATTTTAAATAAGTATGAGCAATTGGTTACTAAGAATAAGATTTTTAAAAGTAAGTACTCTAATATTTCAAAAGAAAATAAAAATTTACAAAATCTTGTAAATAAACTTACTTCTTTCAAACCCAAATTTAAAGATGAGAGTAACAAAATATTAACTTTAGAAAAGCTAAATGAGGTTTTAAGTGATGAAAATAAGTCTTTGAAAAGTCAAAAAGGAGATATTTATTAAAAGAGACTTATTAGAAGCTAAAATTGAAGTTGGTGGTGCTAAAATTGATACTATTTTTAGAATCCAAAAGCTTAAAGGTAATAAGCAGGGAACTAATTTCAATCAAAGCTCTCCTTCATCATTTAAAGGATCTATATTTCTTAAAGCATCTTCATCATCTGTTAAAGAAAATGAACGAATATGGGAGAATAAAGGAGTTCAAACCAATCATTTCACTAGATCTAAAAAGGTATATGAGAAGTCATACATGTGTATTTGCTCATGTAAAAGAAGCTCATTCTATGAATCATAAAATAAAAGGAAAAATGATAATAATTATCATGTTTCAAGATTTAAACATGTAACTTATCATTATTGTAAGAAAAAAGGACACACAAACAATAAATGCTTCATTAGATTAAGTCATTAGAGTTATATCCCAAATGACATATTTATTACTAACCCCTAAGGATCTAAATATATTTAGATATCTAAAGTCAAATGATTATGTTTTCTTGATAGGTGTGCTTGAAATCCAAAGTGGGCTCTAACAAGTGGTATCTTGATAGTAGATGTTAAAGACACATGATCAATAATGTAGGATTAAAGCATAATTTACCAAGTATTAGTCAGCTTTATGATAGTAGGTTCAAAGTAATCTTTGATCCTAAAGGTTACTTTATCTATGAGCTTTATGATGATAAATTTATCTTTCAAGGAGATAGACTTGAAAATGTTTATGCAATTGATTTAGATTCTTTTACTAACAAATATGTCAAGTGTTTTATCTCTATTAGTAAAGATTCTTAGTTGTAGCATAAAAGACTTGATCATGTAAGCTTGGATAACATTTGGGATGTTAGAAAAAATAAGCTTGGAATGGGCTTGACCATAATAAAATTTCATAAAGATAAAGTTTGTAGTGCTTGTTAAATAGGTAAACAAGTTAAGTCATCCTTCAAACCTAAAAATAGATAATAACACCTAAACCTCTTCAGTTTCTTCATATGAATTTGTTTGAACCTACAAGAGTTGCTAATTTAAGTAGCATGCATTATACACTTATTATTGTAGATAATTATTCTAGATTCACTTGGGTTGCTTTCTTAACGCATAAAGATGATACTTTCAAAGCTTTTCAAACTTTAACTAAAGAATGCAAAATGAAAAGGTTTTTACATCTCGTCCATTAGAAGTGATCATGAAAGTGAATTTTAAAATAAAAGTTTCAAAATATTTTATAACAATCTTAGCATTAATCATAATTTTTCATCTCCTAAAACTCCTTCATAAAATGGGGCAGTGGAAAGGAAGAATCAAACTCTTTATGATATGGCTAGAACTATGTTTATGAATATCAATTATCATCATATTTGTGGGCTGAAGTTATCAATATAGCTTGTTATATTTCAAATATAATTCACTTAAGGCTAATCTTGAACACAACTCCTTATAAGCCATGGAATATTAGAAAACCAAGAATTTTATATCTTAGAGTATTTGGATGCCAGTGCTTCATATTAAATACCAAGGATAATCTTAAATGACTCAAAAATTGATGAAAGAACATTTTTTAGTTATGCCACCACTAATAAATCTTATAGAGTCTTTATCAAAAGATCATTGATAGCTAAAGAGTTCATGCATGTTGTGTTTGATGAAACTAACTTACTTGGTCCAAGAGAGGTGCTTATAATGATGATGTAGGTGTTTTGATGAAGAATCAAGAAGAAAGTGAAAATCAATCGCAAGCAACTATACTCAAAGAAGTTAAAAATAATGAAGATGACGATCTTCCATCTCATTTTACTACATCAAATATCATTCACAATCTTCCAAAAGATTGGTATTTTACAAAAGGGCATTCAAAAGAACAAATCATAGGTGATGCATCAAAAAGGGTAACCACTATATCTTACTTTAAAGAAACTCATAACCATATTGCATTTATCTCTCATATTGAGCCAATGACCATTAGTAAGGTTATTAATGACAAGAATTAGGTTCTTACCATATAAGAAGAACTCCATCAATTTAAGAGAAATAAGGTATGGATCTTAGTTCCTAGAGCTAGTAATGCTTCTATTATTAGCATAAAATGAGTTTTTAGAAACAAACTAGATAAGGATGGTATCATCACTAAAAATGAAGCTACGTTGGTTACAAAAGGGTATAGTTAAGAAGAAGGCATTGAATATGATGAAACCTTTGTAGCCGTGGCTCACTTGAAAGTGATTCATATGTTACTTGCATATGTATCATTTATAAATTTTAAACTCTTTCAAATGGATTACAAAAGTGTCTTTTAAAATGGTTTTATAAAAGAAGAAGTGTTTGTTGAATAATCTCCTTGATTCAAAAGTTTTGATCATCTGAATCATATCTTTAAACTTATAAAGGCTTTATATGCTTTAAAGCAAGCTCCTAGAGTTTGGTATAAAAGACTAAGTTCATTTTTACTTGATCATGGTTTAAAAAAGGAAAGGTTGACACTAAAAGTTTTATTAAACATCATAAAAATGATATGTTACTTGTACAAATTTATGTGGATGAGATCATTTTAATGCTACTCATGAAAATCTTTATAAAGAATTTTTTCAATGTATGCAAGGTTAATTTGAAATGAGTATGATGGGCGAATTGAAGTACTTTCTTGGGCTTCAAATAAAACAATGCAAAGATGGGATTTTCATTAACCAATAAAAATACATTAATAAAATGATAAAGAAGTTTGGGATGAACCAAGTTGAATCAAATAAGACTCCTATAAGTACCATAACAAAGTTATCACTTAATGAAAACAATGAACTTATAGATCAAAAGAAGTATAGAGGTATGATAGATAATTTCTTATATCTTACTACCTCTTGATCTAATATTATGTTTGTTATATGCATATATGCTCATTTTCAATCTTCACCTAAGGAGTCTTAATTGATAATTATCAAATAAATTTTTCAAATATTTGATTGGGACTTCTTATTATGGATTATGGTATCCTAAAGATATATCATTTGATTTAATAGCTTATTTAGATGTTGATTTTGGTAGTAATATCTTAGATAGGAGAATATATCAGGTACTTATCACTTTTTAAGTAATTGTTTGATTTCTTAATTTAATAAGAAACAAAATTCTGATGTATTATCCACTACTGAAAGTGAATATAGGTTTGCAAGTTATTGTCATGCTCAAGTACTTTAGCTTCAATAACAACTATGAGACTATAGTTTATATATCATTCACACTTAAATTAAATATAATAACATTAATGTTATTAATTTATCAAAAAATCTCATTCAACATTCTAAAAGTAAGCATATAGATATTAGACACCATTTCTTGCATGATATTGTGTAAAAAGGTAGTGTTATGTTAGAATTTAGTGACATAACTCACCAACATACATACAGTTTTACAAATTCCTTTTGTGAAGAATGTCTCAATATGATCAAACATAAACTTGGCATGATTGATGATTCTTTTCTCTCTTAATTATTTTAAAATATCTTTCAAAGTATTTCCTTTTTAATAAAATTTCTTTTAAAAGTTCATTACAAATTGATTCTTTTCGAAAAGATTCCAAAAGTAAGTGTCGTACAAGCATGCATATGTTTGGTACAACTGTACACATGCCTTTTTATTCAAAATATGATTTCTAGATGGTGTTGTATGAGTATATGTCTATTTTGGTATTATCATACCTCTTTAGGTTTCTTTATCAAAATTTTCCATTAGCATCAATACGAGCATATGCTCCCTCTCGTATGATTGTACGTGACATGTTATCCCCCATTTAAACCTAAAATTATCCCATTTTTCTCATTTTTCCCTCTCTTAACCATTTCAAAATCCCTCTCCTCAATCATTTTCTCTCTTCATTTCCTTTAAAAACCACTTATCTACACATTATCTTATAAAATCTCATATTATTTCTTACTTTCTTCAAGATTTCATCAAATTTTGAAGAAATCTTTTGGTATTCTATCACTATTTCAAGAATGTCTTCAAAAGAAGGGAGTTCATCACATTGATCTAATAAAGACCAGGAACCTAGAGATGTCACATCCTCATGAGTGATGTGTCTGTTATATGTATAGAGGTCTGTATGCGTGTGTGTTTGGCTATACGATGCTGTATTGTTTAATGTATTCTTGGTGTGTATGTATGTATGTATGTATGTATGTATGTATATATGGATATATGAGCTTGGTTGTGATTATGATAGTGGTGTTGTCGCCTTATCGGGAAGCATGACTTCTTGGTTGGATGAGGGACAGCTATTTTGCTGAGTTTAGGCTTGGTTTGGAGTGTTTTTAGCAGGTTTTGGGAGAGTTAGGGGTTTGAATGGTGCATGTCTTGATTTATAAAGTGCGGTACAGGCATACCGATAACAGTGTGGGTGTACCGAGCATGGGAAACAGGCAGTATTGGTTTCCTAGCATCCGTACGAGTGTACTAAAAGGGTGGTCTGGCCGTACCATTGCTCGCAAGAAACTTTGTGCATCAGGAACTTTGGGGTCGTACGGGCGTACGAAAGATGGTACGAATGTATGACAACTCGCAGGAAAATCAGGGCATTAAGAGTTTTAGTTTGGTGTGGGTGTATAGAATTTAGTACGACCGTACACAACTTAAAACACCATTTTTAAGAGGATAAACTTAGACTTTTCTTTGACTTTCTTTCATTTTCTTCTCCTTAAACCCTTTTCAAACGCCCCTGGAATCCATCTTCCTTCAGCTTATGAAGCGTAAAAGAGTTTATCAAGCAAGGCTAAAAGTTTAGAGGATTGAGTAGACGTTAGAAGTAGCTTGGTTCAAGTCAGTGCTAGTTTGTATTGGTTTGTTCTTTGCTTCTTTTATTGCTCTAAGATAAGTATGGCTTAGTAAATGGTGATTGGGGATTGGCTTCCCGTATATGTTTATTGAATTGTGATATGAGTGCTTTGTTTATTGAGTAAAGTGATTATTAATTGAGATTTGATAAGGTTTTCATGTATTCTAGCATATTCATGACATATGGGATTGTGACTACCTAAACAGAGTGAGAGAAAATGAGGAAAAGGCATGTTGGATCATATATTACAAGATTTCATAATGGAATTGTATATTATATTGCCTCCTATAGCAGTTGAGTCTCGAGATATAGTCTAAAAAGGGGCCTAAGGGCCAAGATTACAGTTGCCCTCCTTCGGGAGTTGAGTACCGGTACATAGGGATCCAGCATGGGAGTATATTGTGCACAATACATGGAAAAGAAAAAGGGAACGAGAGAACAGATCAGAAAGAGAGGAAAGGGGGTAAGCATAACATTGCATTATATTGCCTATGGATGAAATCACTTATTCCTGTTTTATGTATGTATGTTAGTTAGCACCACTAAGTTTTAGACTTAGTGTTTATCAATTGATGAACGCAGGTTCCGAGCCTACTATAGAGGGCCCAAAGTAGTGATTGGCCGTATCAGCGGAGAGGCGGATTCTGCAGTAATCCCAAATCTTGAGGTGGTCTAGGACAGTCGAGCATGCTTCTTTTTGTTAGCCTGTTTATTGTAGCTTGTACGTAACTTAGAGGCAGTAGTGTTTATGTATTTTGATGGTGACTTGTACAGATAATGTAACCTGAACCTTTGTATATTTATGAATATACTTTATTATAAAGATTGGTTCATTCAATTGAATGTATGAGGCTATCCAGGGTTGTTTTTAGTATGATTGCACCACCATATTATATGTTGTCCCCATACAATGTCTTTTTATACTTGTACTAGTATCCCTAGTAGTGTATACAGCGATTTTCTGTACATGAGGTCGTTGTATATGCTACGGGAGCATGTTACCCCAGGTATGGGCTGGGTGTGACATGTTTAAGTGGTATTAGAGCTATGGTTAGCTTGACATGTCTTTGTTATGGATTCCTAGGATTATTGCCTCTGACCATTGCTGACCATAGGACTCTCGTTTATATGCTACAGATTAGGTTCGATGTCTGATAGATGGTTAAATATCGGTGAGGAAGGCGGGGATAACTTTAATCTCCAAGAGAGTTCCTCAGGACCGGGAGAGCACGCGGGTAGGTAGGCGGAGGCTTTGACTGCTGACCCAATGGTAACCCAGTTTACCCAGTTCATGTGTTTCCTTCAGGCACAGAGTCAGGCGTTGCCTGTAGTTCCAGACCCACCTCCAATGGAGCAGAGAGAGGAATACAAGTTAGATTTTACTAAGTTACGGTCGTACGAAGCCACTAATTTTGTTGGTACGACGGATCCGTATGTGGCTGAGGTGTGGTTAGAGCGGATACAGAGAGTGTTAAGCCAGTTGAAGTGCCCGGAGACAGTTAAATTTGAGTATGTCATCTCTTTACTACAGGAGGACACGTATGAATGGTAGAAGACCATTCCTCAGAGTATGGCTGACCCTCCAGTGCTAATGTGGGAGGACCTTCAGAGGGAATTCCAGCGGAAGTATGTGCCCTCAGCCTATACTGATTAGAAGTTGCAGGAGTTTCTAGGGCTGAAGCAGGGAGATCTGTCCGTGGCAGACTATGAGAAGGAGTTCACTCGGCTGGCATATTATGCCACTCATATTCTACCATCTAGACGAAAGAGGTGTAAGCAATTTGAGCAGGGCTTGAATCTGCGGCTCAGGGCATTTATGCAGACCTTTCAGTATGATGACTTTTCAGCTCTGATGGCTAGTGCACTAGATCTCGAGTGGACGATACTTAAGGATGACGCTTGATAGAAGTCGATGAGGAGGCCGTATAGGGGGCTGAGTTCTTCTTTGAGTTCTTCGAAGAGGGGCAAGTTTAAGAGTTCTTTTCCTCCGAGATCGGCAGATGTACGACAGATGCCGCACCGACAAGAGAAAAGTAGGAGACCTATCTCTTATAGTGGTAGTACAAGTGCCAGACCATATTTATGTCATAATTGCGGTCAAACCCATTATGGGGCTTGTAAGGCGGGCAATAACTTGTGCTTCAGATGTGGCGGTGCTGGTCACTATGCTCGGAAGTGCCTAGAGCGGTCTGGTGGGCCAGTGCGTTCTGTTATTGAGGGAGAGGTTCGCCAACAGCAGCAACAGCTGAGGTCTGGTTCTGCGGGATCTCAGGGGTCGGAGAGAGGTAGAGGCCGAGGGAGAGGCTAAGATAGTGGAGGACGTGGCGCCAGTCAGGGGTCTATTAACTAGTTGTTGGGGCCCCTGCCAGGGTGTATAATTTGGTACGCCATGAGGAGCAGCAAGCTGCAGATATAGTGATGTACTTATTTCTGATCATGATGCTTTAGTGTTGTTTGATCCCGGTTCTTCACATTCATATATTGATATTAGATTTGCTCGAGTGCTTAAGATGTCGAGTGAGAGTCTAGGTTATGGGATAGTGGTTTCTAGTCCTTTAGGCGAGGATGTGATAGTTGACAGAGTTTATAGGCAATGTTCTTTGATTATTCAGGGTGTGTGTTTCTTGTCTGACCTTATGGAGATGCCATTCCAGGAGTATGACATTATATTAGGGATGGATTGGTTAGCTAAGTATGGTGTAGTGATGGACTGTTTACGGAAGATCGTGACCCTTCAGCCTCCTGAACAGGAAGCGGTTTTTATTAAGGGTAACGTGCCGTCAGTGACAGCAAGATTAGTGACAGCTATAACTGCACGGAAGTTACTGTTACAGGGCTGTAAGGCAGTGTTAGCTCATATGATGAATGGGAGATGGAAGAGAGTTCAGTTGTCTGAGATTCCGACAGTGTGTGACTTCCCTAATGTGTTCCCAGAGGAGTTGCCAGAGTTACTGCCTGAGAGAGAAGTGGAGTTTGAGATTAAGGTGTTACCTGGTACCGAACCAATCTCGATAACACCTTATTGGATGGCACCTACTGAGCTTAAGGAGTTGAAGGTGCAATTACAGGAGTTGCTTGATAAGGGGTTCATTTGCCCGAGTGTTTCACCCTGGGGTGCGCCAGTATTGTTTGTGAAGAAGAAGGATGGGTCTATGCAGATGTGTATAGACTATAGATAGCTGAACAAGGTGATGATCAATAATCGATACCTGTTACTGTGTATTGATGATTTATTCGATCAACTTAAAGGTACGGTAGTGTTCTCTAAAATTGATTTGAGATCGGGATACCATCAGTTATGGGTGAAAGGAGGTAGTGTAGCGAAGACAGCATTCAAGACTCGGTATGGGCATTACGAATTTCTAGTGATGCCATTTGGTTTGACTAATGCACCTATAGTGTTTATGGCATTGATGAACACGGTATTTACTGATTATTTGGACCAATTTGTTGTCGTATTCATTGATGACATCCTAGTTTATTCTAAGACACACGAGGAGCATGATTTTCATCTGAGGCTGGTGTTAAAACGGTTGAGGGAGAAGCAGCTATTTGGCAAGTTATCGAAGTGTGATTTTTGGCTTGATCAAGTAGCGTTCTTAGGTCATGTGATTTCTGTAAAGGGGATCAGAGTTGATCCAAGTAAGGTGGAAGCTATGCTTAACTGGCAGATTCCCAAAAATGTCAGCGATGTTCACAGTTTCTTAGGTTTGGCGGGGTATTACCAGAGGTTTGTCAAGGGATTCTCTATGATTTCTTTGCCCTTGACGATGTTGTTGTGGAAGGATGTTCCTTTTGTCTGGTCGGAGGATTATCAAAGGAGTTTCAAGCGGTTGAAGGAGTGTTTGACACAAGCTCCAGTTCTTACGCTACCCACCCCGGGTCAAGCATATGTGATATACAGTGACGCATCGATGAACGGTTTAGGATGTGTTCTGATGCAGGATCAAAAAGTAATTACCTATGCCTCAAGGCAATTGAAGCCACATGAGAGGAACTATCCCACGCACGATTTGGAGTTGGCAGCGATCGTATTTGCTCTTAAGATATGGCGACATTATTTATACGGTGAGCTCTGCTATATGTACACAGATCACAAGAGTTTGAAGTATCTAGGTACGCAGAAAGAGTTGAACTTGAGGCAGAGATGCTGGATTGAGTTTATTAAGGACTACGATTGTGTGATCGACTACCACCCGGGGAAAGCTGATTTAGTTGCTAATGCTTTGAGTCAGAAGATGTTCGTCGACTTAAGACAATCCGTGCTGGGTCTGGTTTCTGAGGTGAAACGGTTATGTGCTATCATGACATTACAGTCTGACTGTATTCTGGCATAGTTACAGATGAAAGTGAAGCCTCTGTTGACCGAACGAATACAAAAAAGTGCAACTGGTGATGCAGAATACCAAAAACAGTTACAGAAGGTATAGCCCGATAAGACTACCTTGTTTACTATAGATAAGGAAGGTAACCTACGGCACGAGACACGGTTGTATGTTCCGGCAGATGAGGGATTGAAAAGACAGATCTTAAAAGAAGCCCACAGTTCGACAATTGCTTATCATCCCGGGAGTACGAAGATGTATCGAGACTTGAGATAGTATTATTTGTGGGTTGGCATGAAAAGAGAGATCGCGGATTATGTGACCAAGTGCCTGATTTGTCAACGAGTAAAGGTAGAACATCATGTGCTAGCAGGGTTACTTAATCCATTGCCATTGCCAGAGTGGAAATGGGATCGGATTACGATGGATTTTATTATAGGGTTGCCGTTGATGCAGGCTAAGCAGGATGTAGTTTGGGTTATTATCGATCGGTTGACCAAGCTGACTCATTTTATCCCTGTGCGGATGGATTACGGGTTGGAGAGATTAGCGGAGTTGTATATGAGAGAGATTATCCAGTTGCATAAGATTCCGTCATCTATTGTGTCAGATAGAGATTCACGATTCACATCTCAATTTTGGGGCACTTTTCAGAGAGCTTTAGGCTCAAAAGTACATTTTAGTATGGCTTTTCACCCCCATACTGATGGCCAGTCCAAGAGGGTTATCCAGATTCTTGAGGATATGTTACATGCTTGTATTCTCGAGTGGGAAGGTAGCTGGGACCAGTACGTGCATTTAATTGAGTTCGCGTATAATAACAGCTACCAATCGAGTATACAGATGGCTCCTTATGAGGCTTTGTATGGACGTCGGTGTAGGACGTCATTGCATTGGGATGAGGTTGGTGAGTGGAGATTGATTGGGCCTGAGCTTGTTCAACAGGCCGAGGATCAGGTGCAACTGATTAAGTCCAGGCTGAAAGCCGCTTCTGACAGACATATGTTGTATGTCGACTTAAAGCCATGAGACATCGAGTATCAAGTTGGAGATAAAGTGTTCTTGAAGGTATCTCCGTGGAAGAAGATTATGAGATTCGGTCAGAAGGGTAAGTTGAGTCCTCGTTTCATTGGTCTATACAAGGTACTCGAGAGAGTGGGACCGTTGGCGTCCAGGTTAGCCTTACCACAAGATTTGGACCGGATTCATAATGTGTTTCATGTTTTCATGCTGAGGAGATATAGATTGGATCCTATGCACATGTTTCCAGTGGAATCAATTGAGATTTCACCCGACTTATCTTATTCGGAGGAACCGATTCAGATTTTGGCCTGAGAGGTTAAGCAATTGAGGAACAAGCGAATACCTTTGGTCAAAGTATTGTGGAATCATCATACGGGTCAAGATGCGACTTAGGAGCGAGAGGCCTTGATAAGGGAGCAGTACCCTCATTTATTCTCTGGTAAGTTTTGTTCTAATTTCGAGACAAAATTTCTTTTCAGAGGGGGAGAGTTGTCACATCTTCGTGAGTGACATGTCTATTATATGTATAAAGGTTTGTATGCGTATGTGTTTGGCTATACGATGCTGTATTATTTGATGTATTCTTGGTGTGTATGTATGTATGTATATATGGATATATGAGCTTGGTTGTGATTATGATAGTGGTGCTGTCGCCTTATCAGGAAGCATGACTTCTCGGTTGGATGAGGGACAGCTATTTTGTTGAGTTTAGGCTTGGCTTAGAGTGTTTTTAGTAGGTTTTAAGAGAGTTAGGGGTTTGAATGGTGCATGTCCTAATTTATAAGGTGTGGTACGGGCATGTGGATAACCATGCGGGCGTACCGAGCAAGGGAAACAAGCAATATTAGTTTCCTGGCATCCGTACGGGTGTACCAAAAGGGTGGTCCGGCCATTCCGTTGCTCGCAGGAAACTTTGTGCATCAGGAACTTTAGGGTCGTACGGGCGTACCAAAGATGGTACGGATGTATGACAACTCGTAAGAAAATTAGGGCATCAGGAGTTTTAGTTTGGTGTGGGCGTACGAAATTCGGTACGGCCGTACGCGACTTAAAACACCATTTTTAAGAGGATAAACTTAGACTTTTCTTTGACTTTCTTTCATTTTCTTCTCCTTAAACCCTTTCCAAACGCCCCTGGAATCCATCTTCCTTCAGCTTATTAAGCGTATAGAAGTTTGTCAAGCAAGGCTAGAAGTTTAGAGGATTGAGTAGATGTTAGAAGTAGCTTGGTTTAGGTCAGTGCTAGTTTGTATTGGTTTGTTCTTTGCTTCTTTTATTGCTCTAAGATAAGTATGGCTTAGTAAATGGTGATTGGGGATTGGCTTCTTGTATATGTTTATTGAATTGTGATATGAGTGCTTTGTTTATTAAGTAAAGTGACTATTGATTGAGATTTGATAAGGTTTTCATGTATTCTAGCATATTCATGACATATAGGATTGTGACTACCTAAACAGAGTGAGAGAAAATGAGGAAAAGGCATGTTGGATCATATATTATAGGATTCCATAATGGAATCGTATATTATATTACCTCCTACGGGAGTTAAGTCTCGAGACATAGTCTAAAAAGGGGCCTAAGGGCCAGGATTATAGTTGCCCTCTTCGGGAGTTGAGTACTGGTACATAGGGATCCAGTATGGGAGTATATTGTGCACAATACATGGAAAAGAAAAAGGGAATGAGAGAACAGATCAGAAAGAGAGGAAAGGGGGCAAGCATAGCATTGCATTATATTGCCTGTTGATGAAATCGCTTATTCCTGTTTTATGTATGTATGTTAGTTAGCACCACTAAGTTTTAGACTCAGCGTTTATCAATTGATGAACGCAGGTTCCGAGCCTACTATAGAGGGCCCAGAGCAGTGATTGCCTGTATCAGTGGAGAGACAGATTCTGCAGTAATCCTAAATCTTGAGGTGGTCCGAGATAGCTGAGCATGCTTCTTTTTGTTAGCCTATTTATTGTAGCTTGTACGTAACCTAGAGGCAGTAGTGTTTATGTATTTTAGTGGTGACTTGTACGGATAATGTAACCCAAACCTTTGTATATTTATGAATATACTTTAGTACAAAGATCGGTTCATTCAATTGAATGTATGAGGCTATCCAGGGTTGTTTTTAGTACGATTGCACCACCATATTATACGCTGTCCCCATACAACATCTTTTTATACTTGTACTAGTATCCCTGGTAGTGTATACAGCAATTTTCCATATGGGAGGTCGTTGTATATGCTACGAGAGCATGTTACCCCAGGTATGGGCTGGGTGTGACAAGAGAAGAGAGTCCTCCTCCATTTTAGGGTCCATAATTCATCAATCATAGGTCCATTCTTTCTTGTAAGGAATTTTTAACCTTTCATTTTACTTGCCCTTCCACCCTTAGACTAATAAGCTTAAAGGATGATGTTAATCATTTTCTTTCTAATGTTGGTTAGTATACACTTAGGTTCCTTGATAATCATTGTATTAATAATGTGACCTTGGAGGTTTTTTTATACCTTTAAGCTTGACACTCAAAAATCTAGATATACTTACACTTTCAAAATTTTTAAGAAACCATATGAGTTAACTAAAATACAATTTGATAAACTTTTTAACTTTCATATTGATGGTATTAAGAATGCCAAGGTTGCAAATTTTGATAAAAATAAATTTTAAAAGGATATTGCCTTGGATATTCCTTATAGAGCATCTAGGTTGAAGTTACCATGTTTTAAATCTCCAGCATTATTTTACTATTATAGGATTATTTCTTATGCCCTATTTAGATGTACTAATGGTAACATTATTGTTACTGGACCTAATTTATTATTCCTTTATTCTATAGCCATCAATTCTTATATTCAAACCAATCATTGACTTCATGAACAGTTTATTACAGTCAGTGATACCAATGTGCCTACTCATAATATCTTGTATAATCCTCCCATTTTGCATATTGTCCGTGCATTGGAAGCTTGGAAGCTTGGCCTGCCAATCCTCTAACTTTTGATCTATTTGGCCAAAACTTAGATTTATCTTTTATGAAACATGCTCTTGTTATGGAACCTAACAAACTTGTTATTACTCTACTCATCATGAAGTGTCAGTTAGAGTATATCCTTGTTAATGATCTCTCTAATAACATTATTGCTCTTTATAGGGTAAAAGTAGTTGATGTCTCTAATACCAAGCATGTTCTTATCTCTTCTCATGTTGAATGCTCACAAGATGATATTTTTATCTCCCTTCATCCACCCAATAGTTCTCCTTGTGACTCAACTCATTATAACACAACTCTTCATCACAAGTGACAATGTCAGGATGAAGCTGATTCACCTCATCTTTCTCATTCTAAGTCCACTCCTTCTATTCCAACTAATGTGATGGATCTTATTACTCAATAGTTTGTTATTTTAAACACTCAACTTGATATTTTTATCATCATTTTGATAATATTAAATCCTAATTTGATGTATTAGATCAGCATATACATTAACATAACCAATAGTTTCAAGATTTTTACACCTCCTCTATAACTTCTCTTCAATAGCTCCATGAATATTTAATCAGCATTTTCTTCCTTCCTCTGACTAGGCATTTGCACTACCTTGATTTTACTTTTTATTGTTGATAAAGGGGGAGAGAATGTTTATGATTATGTTTGTTTATTAAGTGGCACACATAGGTCAAAAAGGTATCATCTTGGGCATCTGCTGCGCACATAGCCATTTTCTGGGCTATATGCTACGCATATAACACTATGTATTGCAAACATAGCTTATAATTTTCTAGAATCCCACATTGCTAATGTGTTTTCCCTAATCCCATGACCCTTACCTATAAATATATGCCTTGTATTTATGGAAAAAAGGTCCAAAATTCATAAAATCTACCTAAACTCTGCCAAATTACACTAACTTAATTAAGCACTTAATTAATTAATTAATTTAAGATTATAAACTAATTAATTTTACTTAAATCCTTAATCACATTTAGAATCAAGATCTTGAAAGCTAATCCTACTTTGATGCATTGAATGCCTATTCTCTTCTCCTTTTCTTCTTGATTTCATTTTGGGTTTATGATTTTTGACTTTACTTTGATGATTAGCTTCAATCATAAGTGATATGATGATATCCAATGCTTGTTCATGGTTTTAATGATCTACTATGGTTGAGAATCTACTAAGATTTATGCTTTAATTCATGTTTTAGCCTTAAAACTCATTTTTCTATGTATGCCATAAATCAGCTATATATGGCAAACATCCACCTATATATTGTGCATATCGATGCCTATTTGCCAGAAAATTTCATTTTTCATCCATTTTTCACTTATTTTCTGATTTCCATTAAGGTTTTCAGTGGTATTAGTGGCTTTACAGTAGCCTTAATGATCTGAATTCATCATATATTAATTCTACATTCTTAATTTTAGCTTCAAAATTATATTTCTTAAGTTAAATGCTTATTTAATTTATTATATTGATGTTGATGGCATGATTGGCCTTGATTGGTTGAGTTTGCTATCTCTAATTGACATTTATGTGATGTTAGTGACTCCTAAATCATTATGTCATGATCAATATCATGTGATTTTACCATTAAATCACCATATTTTGCTTAATTACTCAATTAATGTTATTTTAATTATGTTTAATGTTATCATTTGACATGTTTAATTTAATCGGATGTTGATTTGTTTCTAAGTGATGATTCATATGATCTTAGAAAAGTCTGGTTATGCTATTGATTGATTTTACCTAAGATTGATCATTTTTACATGATGTTCACGATCAGACTCATGTTTATTCTCTTTTTCATGATTATTGCCATTACTTTGGCTCTTGATTCATGCTTTTACGTTGTAATGAATTAATCAATCTAATCCTAAATATCATTTGCTACTAATGATTTTACTCATGTTTTACATTATCATTTGTGCATTTCGACTCGTACTGCCCAAGGTCAACTTTTTTCCAAGTGGTCGAGATGTTGCTTAATGTCTTGGATTTTATGTATCGATGAAGATTTTTATGTAATAGAATAGGCATTATTCCCCTATTTTATATAGCTTAAACTTATTTCATCATGTATCTCCCATCTTCCTTGATCCCTTTCTTCGAACCTTTATCATTAGATTTCATTTGTGTTGCTATGCTCATTTTATCATTACTATATGATGTATATTATGTTATATCATGTCTATTCCATGTCATCTCACATGTCATGCTTATGTCATGTCATCTTACATGTCATGCCTATGACATGTCATGTTTATGTCATGTCATCTCACATGTCATGTCTATGTCATGTCATCTCACATGTCATGCCTATGCCATGTCATCTCACATGCCATGCTTATATCATGTCATCTCACATGTCATGCCTATATCATGTCATCTCAAATGTCATGCCTATGCCATGTCATCTTATATGTCATGCATATACCATGTTATCTCACATGTCATGTCTATGCCATGTAATCTCAGATGTCATGCCTATGCCATGTCATCTCATATGTCATGCATATACCATGTTATCTCACATATCATGCCTATGCCATGTCATCTCACATGTCATTCCTATGTCATATCATCTTACATGTCATGTTTATGTCATGTTATCTCACATGCCATGCATATGTCATGTTTCATGCCATGATTGTCATATCATGATATCATGCCATGATTGTCATGCTATATCTGTCATGACTGCTATGTTATACCCCTTTGTTTGCTTATTTCATGCCTATGAATGTTTGACTGTTTATGGCAATTAACTCATCTAAAATGGTAAAATCGAACTTGAAACTCTAAGAAAATAGATATTCACCACTCGAACCCATCTCTAAAGGGTTTGACTTAGCGCTTATGCTAATGGGTCGATTGAACCAAATCTAGAACCATCTGATGGTGACTCCATCTTATGACTCTTTTGAGTCCATCTTATTCCTTGAGGCAGACCCTTGAGAAGATTGGATTTTTACTCTAAGTGGGCCCTTAATTCATTCATCTTAAGCCTCGCTCTAGGTCGCGATGCCCCACTCATAGGGATAAATCTCACTTTTACCCTTAAATTATTAAGCAAAGAGCACATAAGCCTTTAAATAGTTTAAGCTCAAAAAAATTTTAAATCATATTTTTAAAATGTATTAACCCTTCTCTTAATGGTATAATTAATAAAGCAATTAATAGATGATATTTATTTTATGAAGTCTAACCTTGCATTATCTTTGGCCATTCTTTTCATCTTCTTCTCCATCCTACCAATGACAATAACATATGTTCTCCTCTTTCTTTATCTAACCCACCTTTTCTTTCTACATTGTCTTTCAATCTCCATGTTAGACCTTTCATTTTTTTGAAAAAGCATGGATTTAAGAAACTTTACATTAATAATCAAGATTGTCATTCAAATTCATCAAGAATTCAAATCTTCTGGAATCTTTCTAGGGCAAAGTTCAGATCGCCTGAACCTTAATCTAGATTCTATAATGTCATTATTATAGAACAAGAAATAATCCTCCTTATCGGTGATTTGACCAAACAAGCTTTATTGGCAGCAAGGTGGAAGTTTGATTCCAAATTAAATAATGAAACCCATAAATTTGAATGGGTCCAAGAAGATAAAAGGAACAATATGTATAAGAAAATGAAATTCTTGTCTAAATTAAGCAATGGTTTCTTATAAAATACATTATTATCAATTGTTAAGTATTGGAATAAGGGTAAAAAAATGCCAACTTGAATCATGAAAGATAGCAAAATAATCATCTAAAATAGTATTTATTACATGCTTGAAAGTGAATTCTCCAACATCAACCATATGTTTAGAAGAATCAACGATCATGGAGTTTCTAAACTCAGAAAAGTCTTGATACAATATGAAGCTATTTTTGAACAAGGTAATTCGGTTTGGTAACTCAACATTCTATTTTTCTTTCAAGAGATTATTGTATAACTCGACCTTGCAATATGGCATGTAGAATAACATTGGCCTATTCATGCATTGCTAACTATGCTCATTTATAGACGACACTCGACAATTAAACACTTGCAAAATGCCATATTCTATTGCAAAAATAATTAGGTCAAAAACTTCTATTTCCTTGATCTAATTAAGTTATTTCTTCATTAAGACTATAAGGCTCAGCTGGGTTCAAGGGATTTCATATGATTCAATGCTACTGATCTCATATATTACCATTTGAATGTTTGATTTTGAGCCTAGAATTCTATGAAAAGAATCCATTATTTATGGAGATCAAATTTGTTGCAGAAAAGTCTTGTAAAACTAGGATTTCTTTACTTTCTTTATGCTTACTTTTATCTTTTCAATCAATTTGATAGTCGATTTTGATCAAATTCAAGAGCCATTAGAACCCATGGTTGCAACTCCTACTGCTTCCAATGCTCTTCTCTCACTAGGGTTATGATTTTTCATGTCACGTCCGCACCCACATAACATAGACATATCATCATTATGTATGCGCCTTGTGAATTATTGATCGATTGAGTTGGTTATTTTAGAATTAGTGATACATAATTAATTAGGTCGATGAATTTTATGCTTAATTACGTTA
>CANYBF010702031.1:0-12363 GCA_948192965.1 Dalechampia spathulata
AGCATTTGCATTGCATTGTTGCATGATATGTGAAATGCTCTGTTATGATGTGTACGATATATGACTACATGTTGTATTATTGTTTATATGTGTTTCTAGCACCACTGAGTTTATCTCAGCGTTTGTCATTTGATGAACGTAGGTTCAGAGCCCACGGGAGAGCATTCGGGAAAGGACTAAAGGTCGTCAGCTGAGACAGATCGATCTCAACTTGGTACGGGTCTTCTGCGGCAAAATCCAGCTCCTTTTGTGTCTGTGTAGCTAGTGTGTATCTAGTACGGCAGTAGCACTGTATTTTGTATAGCTTTTGGTGGTATATTGTATGCACTCACTGTATGTATAACAGGTTTTATGTATATAAGATATGGGGTTGCCTGTTACTGTTGATGTCTATGTTTAATTTGAGTGCATGAATGGTAATGATCCTGGGTACGCTAGTACATCACGTAATTCCGTCGCACAACCACCAATAGGCTTAGAACGTGTCCCCATACGATGTTTGTACGATGTATCCCTGGCGGTGCCGGCACTGGCCTTCTTCTGGGGGCTGCTGTCTGTGTCACGGGAGGATGTCCTCCTGGGTATGGGCCGGGTGTGACATTGGAAATATATTTGAGTCTAGTTTCTAATGGTGTAAGAATTATTTAATTTAGAGATTATTTACTCAGGAAAAAATCTTGTACAATGAGCAAAGGTCTTAGAAGGTAAAATGTTTTGTATTAAAAAATGATTAAAAAAGGATATAATTCTACCTATAACTTGGTTTACATTGAAATCTTTTTGATGTCACTAATTTTATCCTTAAATTATATGTGTGTATATATATATATATATATATATGTTTGAGTAGGGTATTAGTTGAACAATCTTAAGAATCCTTTACGATTGCTTAATTGTGTTAAGTCTTATACTTACCTATAAGGTGATTGGATAAAGGGAAGTCCATTGCAGGTTTGTGCTTTTCATTTCTTGACCCATTAAAGGTCTTGAAATGATATTTTCTCCATTGATTGCTTGTTATAGCAAAGTAATGAATTGATATTGTTATGTTGTTATTGAATATTGAAATGTCACATACATATTGTTATAGCACCATTGAGTTTTATACTCAGCGTTTGTCATTTGATGAATGCATGACTTAGTTCAATCGGGGAGCGACAAGAGTAGCTGATCTACAGTTGGCTAAGGTCGGGTCTTTCGTAAAGCCCTAACCTAGATGCAGTCTGGACTATAATAACGTACTCTGAGATGTTGGTTCTCATTATATAGCAAATTTCATTTCTCATTTGGCAGTATTATTTATTATGGTGTATTCATAATGTATATTTATGTAATATCGCTATAACTTATCAATGTGAATATGGTAATGATGTATATTAACAATAAGCAAATGACACATTAAATTTCACCATAGAACCTAATAAATAGTTCTTAATGAATAGTAAATTTTTAAAAAAAAATTGTGCATCCCTTGTAGTGTAATTAATGATTTCCATTATTAAGAGGTTATCAATTATGTTACGGGAGCATGTTACACTGGGTTAAAGTGTGACATAAGGTAAGTGTTGAGGATTGCAAGAGGCTTCAACTATTGCCAAATCTTTCTTCATGTATTTTAAAAGTTGGCATGGAAGGTTTTTCTTCAAAAGAAAATTATCCATCTCCATCCGAAATGCACTCTTCAAAACCTTCCACGTTCATTTTCATCAATATCTTACAAGCAGTAGAGGTTCAAAGAGAAGACACAGCGGTGGGTGCAAGATTGTCGGGTAATCCACATTATCTTGTAAAGCATAGATATCACTCATTGGTATCCCTTTCCCTCTCTTTCTCCCATTATGTTTCTATATATGGCTGGAATTTTCTACAAGCATAACTTACATGGTTAAGAAAAATAATGTTGTAAAGACTCGCTATTTATAGCACCCAGTTATCGGTTTGTTTAGCTGGAAGTGAAATTCCCGGTTGGTTCAACCACCAGTCACCAGGATCTTCACTAGAAATTTTGCTACCTCCATATTGGTGGACTGAAAAATGGCTTGGATTAACTTTTTGCATAGTTTTCAAATTTCATGGTCATATATCAGACACTTGTACTATAATTTGTGATGTACATGCACACATTGCTCTTGATCAAGATGTATTGATTGATCAATCTTTTATGAAAATTTCTCAAGAATTGGACAATACATCCGAATAAGTTTGGCTCAGCTACATGTTACGTAGCTCTTTGATCAGTTTGGATAAGTAGAAAGGAAGCAACTATCTTAAGTTGACATTTTTCTTTGACGAAGTGAGCTTGAAGTGTTGTGGGGTCTATAAAGTATTCAAACAAGGTGCTGATGAGTTAAGTCTATGTAGCAGATCATTGGTGAGTGTGAAATCACTCCATGGTAGCAATGTTGAGAAGAGCAAGAGAGGCTATAAATACTGCTATGATAGCTCCAGAGCTAGTAATGAAATTGGATTGCCTTTAAAGAGATTGAAGAAACTTGTTCAACCTGACAAGAAACTCGAGGAAATGCCTCCAGGAGTAAAATGCTCAATCTGGATTACATAGTAGGTAAACTAGCATTGTTGATAAGCCAAAGAGAAATCAAACTCATGAATGAAATTGGAAGGAAAGTGATGAAGCGCCAAATTGCATTATTTTTACATAATTTGGCTAGAACAGTTACTTGGTTTTGTTTTTGTGTTTTGCAGGTAAAAACAGTGAAAAAAAGAAAAGATGGATAAAAAGGCATTTTTACCTTGTTTTTGATCAGATAACAAAAATACAAAGCTTATGACCATGACTTATAGACACAAGAAGGCCAAAAGCTTCTGGCATATGATGACCGAGCTGTTTTAGTTTTGAAATTCAAAATTCAGATAGGTTTTAGATCAGATTTATGAACAGATGATAAAAATGTTATCTTAGTTATTTTATATTTATTTGATTTCATTTTCTCACTTATATGAATATAAAAATTTGTTCCATTTATGTAAGAGAATTTGTTCCTTTTATGTAAGAGAATTTATTTTATTTCCTTTTATGTAAAATCAATATAATTGTTCTTTCATTTATTTAATTTTTTTCTTTATTTTTCTTTTATGTTGTGCCTATGATGCTTGGCTAGACATTTCTTAATTCTTAATTGGAAGCAACATAAAGTAATTCATTGAGAGTTATATAAGATCTAAATGCTTTTAATTCACCTTAATTCTATTTATCATATAACCATTATTTTTTTTGAATATGTGTGAAAAGAGCTCGTCCCATGTGTTCGATTATAATAAATTACTATACGAGTTGTGTTGATCCGGAATTGTCTCTCAACTTGCTAGAGTAGCAATCAAAATATTGTTTAGCTAAATTGAAGTTTAATTATTTTATGAATCTTGACGATCTAGTTTGAACATGGTAGGGTTGGTTATTCAGTGTTAACTTGAGTTAAAATTTTCTAGTCCTTAATGCATTTTTTGGAAGACTGAGTGAGAGCTGGTTCCACAATGCTATCCAGGAATTGGAACGATTGTAGAGAGCTGATTCTTGGTCCTTTTAATAATAAGGAAAAATTGGTACGTGCGAGGCTGTATTTTGGCGTACTATAATCAGCTTAGTGATTTTTACCATTAGACTATATATGAATCAATAATCGTGATTATTCAATGAATCACTTGTGGCTTTTCGGTTAGGAAATTTCTCAAATATTAATTTTCTCTCAAAATAAAATTTTGATTTTTACTTTATTTATTTTTCTCTGATTCATAAAATATTTTTGTTTTATTTTATTCGTAAAGAATTGAAGGATCTTCCCATCCTTGTAGGATCGACTCTTCTTCCATTACTGCAAATATTATTAATTTTCTACGTGAAAAGTAGGAATTAATTTGACGGTTTCGACACCCGATCAGAAAGATTGTGATATCCAAATTGAAATGATGTGAACATATGAAAGGATTAATAATAGGTAAAGTCTAAGTTTCTACTTAATTTTATTAATTATAAAAATGATTGTGACATCCATGAAAAGACTAAGATCATGGAAGAAGGCTACCTACAGATGCTTTACACCAATTATTTCAAACAATGCTCGTATCCTCTATATTAACATCCTTCATATTAACATGGTTGTTGGCATGTAGTTAGTTGATGCTTATTTCCAAAATTCGATCATTGCTTCTTCTGTGGGGAAAGAAGTTATGAAATCATTAATGTGTATTAGTAAAGATAATCAAAAGCAAGATCCTTGTGCCTGCATTGATAACTTTGAGAAAGCCATTTCCACTACATGGTTTAACAATAATTTTTACTATGATTTTTTAAAAATTTAATATTAATTTTTGTTATAATTATAGTAAATTAAAAAGCATACAATTTTTTTATTTTAATTAATCCAATGACGTGTGTGTGTATTTGTATATCAAGTAACAAAAAGATAAAGTGTAATATGTATACAATTTATTTAATTATAAGTACTATGCATAAGCATTTTATCATTTTATATCAAAACAAATTATAATGAATGATGAATTAAATAATTAGTAATAATGATGCTTTTAAAGGTCTAATTTTAAAATTTGGCAGTTAAAAGTTGATAATATGAAAATGGGTGGAACACTTATTTACAGTTTTATGTAAAAAATATAAAATAATTGTTAATAAAATTATAATATTTCACAGGAAAAATATAAGTTTATATTAATATTTAAAATAATAAATGTTTTATATATTTATACAATTATAAATTTATGAATTATGTATCTAAATTTAAATTAGTTCTATCTAAATAAATGAGCAAACCCATGAGATTATTTTTTAGTTGGCTTATAAGTTTAAATGAGTTAAGTATGCCTAGTAAAAACATTATGGAAATGTGATGGAACTTTACTGTCGCAAAATCATGTTACATCGTCGCTATCATGCTCAATGATAGAAATTGCGACAGAAAACAAACTGTTGCTAAACTCGTTGACATTAGTTTTTGCTATAGAACTAAAGACGGTCCATTAGAGACGGTCCATTGCCATTTCCGTTGCTATATTGCTACAAAAAGCAAGTTGCTAATTGCCATCATAATTTTGTAACAACTATTTTTATCACTATTTTTGTCAATAAATTGGTGTGAATATCCATCTCCATTTTGTAATGGCTATTTTTGTCACGATTTCCATAGTTAAATTGCTATAAAATTTTCCATCTCCAATATTTGTCTTTATTTTGTGATGGCTTCAACAATATTTTATCTAGCCATGCTTTAGTAGTTCATGAATGACTCCTCTCATTTTCACCTTTAACTGGCCCAACCTTAGCTTTATCTCTGATTATAATTTAAGAATAAAATAAACCTTAATCTCACTTCGGTAATGAATTTTAATGTATACACACTGATCAAATGTCAAATTACATGTTTTTCATAGTAAAAATGATTTATTTTATGTAGAGAATTTGACTAGAACAGTTGACTTGGTCTTGTTTTTATATTTTACAGGTAAAAACAATGAAAAAGTAAAAAGATAGTTAAAATGACGTTTTTAACTCAATTTTTAACAGAAGGTAAAATACAATGACTTATGACAATGGCTTGCGGGCACAAGAAGAGCAGAAACCTCTGACATTTGGCAATCAAAGCTGTCTTAGTTTGAATTTTGAATTTCAGATAGAAATCAAATTATAAATGATGAACAAAAAATAAAAGTGTTATCTTAGTTATTATTCATTTGTTGTAATTTATTTTAGTCAATTCATGTATTCTTCTTTTCATCTCTTTTCTCATTTTTGTGTTGTTGTCAATGATGCTTGGTTAGATAATTTTTATTCCTAATCGGAAGTAACACAAAATAACTTTTTAGTTTATTTAACTTATAAAAAAATATATGAAAAAATATATTAAATATAAATTATTAATGTAATTTAATTTAAATGTGTTATAGGAGATATAATGTTGTCCATAAGCAGTGCTAGCAAGATATATATAAACCTTGAAAATAAAGATAAAAACAAATTATTTTAAAAGTATTTTGGTCTTTTGCTACCTCATAAAAGGGAGAATAAAATAAGTAAATAATTAACATACAAAATTTTAATACTAATTAAATCTATAAGTTTATAAAATGTAATTAATATTTAATAAATTATATTAGATACAACTCAATATAAGAAAATGAAGAGTTTAAATATGTACTACATTTTAATGAATATATAAGATGAAAAGTTGCACTAAATATTTTTAAATATATAATATTAAATATAGGTAAATAAAATAATTATAATTAAACTCTATCAATAATAGGCTTTTATTAAGAGAATGAATATATAAAATGAAGAGTTGCTTTAAATGTTTTAAATATGTCATATTAAATATAAACAATTTGAAGGAAATGAAGGATTTCGATAATTATAGGTAAAATATAATTTGATAATAAAATTACTAAATTTCTTAAACATATTATTTAATTTTTAATAAAATACCTCCAAAATAATAAGAATAAATATACATGAAAAGTATGCATAAATAATGTCATTGATACATTCTTCTAAAACAAGTAAACAAAATAGATAAGTAAATATATATAACATGTATGATAATTAAAATATTAAAAAATAATATTATTTAGTAAATGTATTAATAAAATTCATATTATTATATAATATGTTATATTAATTTTAACTAAAAATAATCAAATACATTTAATTATAATAATAATAAATACATATCTATTATCAATAAATAAAATAGTTTTCATATATCTTCATATAGCACAGTACATTCACTAGTTGATAAATAGAAAGAAATAAAATTTAGCTAATCAATTCAGATCAAGAAGCGAACTAGGATTTTTTGCTCGCATATTTACATCCTAATTAAAATTAATTCTTATGATAAGGGATATCAAATAGGTATGCACTTAGCATTTCATATAAAATATCTAATATTTGTGTTATAAGATGAATGTAAAATATCTTGGTAATAATATTATGGATTATTATTATTACCATTGACACTTCCCTTCGGTTTCACTAGCGAGATTCCTACTTTTACTATGTTGGATTTCGGTGGTCTTGGTCTTCATATTTGATTTTTGATGGAAGTCATAGTCATAGTTTTTGCGGTCTTCATGGGTAAGACTAATTTTTCTAAAAAGGGAAACCTCCAAGAATTTAGTTGCTTATATTTTGACGATTTACACTTTACGTGTTTAAGAATCTAAGGCCTTGACACGGAGTGCACTTTGTGAAGGAAGATGGACTTCAAAAATTTAACTTGATGGAATATCGAATAAAATACGAATAATATGTTTCATATTTCACCTTAAGCACATCTATTGCATTGCTGACCCAAATCTTAGCATTATCGTATCATTCAAAAATAAATATTGATTTATCTAGATTCAAACACGTATCAACCAGTCCATTGTCCAATGATATATGTACAACATGTAAGTGGGGAATCACTTCACCTGTATATAATGTGGTAAATGGCCATTAACCTTACAACATAGCTTTCCATTATTTCTTCCTTGCTTGAATTACTTAATGGCGTTTAAAAATACTTGTGATGTTTTTCTGAGCTTCAGAGGTGAAGATACTAGGAAAAGCTTCACAAGCCATCTCTACGCTGCTTTGCATCAGAAAGGGATCACTGCTTTCAAAGATGATGAAAAAATCGAGAAAGGAATAACCATTTCTCAGGAATTGCTTAAAGCAATAAAGGGTTGTAAAATCATTCTTGTGATTTTTTCAAGAAACTATGCCTTTTCAACATGGTGCTTGGATGAGCTTGTTGCTATTGTTGAATCCATGGAAGAAGCTAAAGGCCAAATGGCAATTCCTGTTTTCTACGGTGTGAATCCACATGATGTGAGAAAACAGGCAGGGGAATTTGGTAAAGCATTTGATAACCATCAGGAATGTGGTCATTCCAGCAATAAGGTGCACCGTTGGCGGCTTGCCTTGACACGGTTGGCTGGTCTCTCTGGTTGGGACTTACTTAACAGGTAACTTTTTTTCCTACTTATGCACGTAGGGGTAAACATAATATGATATAATTTAACAATTAATAAATTGATAACATAATTAATCTCAAAGTTAAGAGGTTAATATGATATAAATAGTACCTACTTAACACAACATGAATAAGTAATAATGACTCATTAATATTTAAATGAATAAATCACCAATTTTGTGGTAAATGGCTCTTCCGGACATGTTACTTATGCAGGAACGAGTCAGAGCTTGTTGAAGATATTGTCAACGATGTGCTTGAAAAATTGAGAAAATCAATTCCACCATTTAGGCGTGCAAAGGAGTTTGTTGGAATGGATACACGTTTGGTGGAAATGAGCTTGTGTTTGGAAATGAGTCGGTTGAAGGAAGTTCTGTTCATAGGAATTATTGGGATGGCCGGTGTAGGTAAAACAACCATTGCTAGACTTGTCTATGAAGAATTAACTTGTGAATTTGAAGGTAGCAGCTTTCTTGCCAATGTTAGAGAAGTTAAGGAGAAGCATGGTTTGGTCCATGTACAGCAACAACTTCTTTCTCAGGTTTTAATGGATAGAAACGTAGTTGTTTGGGATGCTCATAGCGGGTCAGATCAGATCATTCACAGGCTGGGTAAGAAGAAAGTTCTTGTTATTCTTGACGATGTCAATCAACTGGAGCAATTGAAGTTGTTGGCTGGAAGGCATGATTGGTTTGGCAATGGAAGCAGGATAATAATTACAACCAGAGATGAGCATTTGGTGAAATGTCATGGTGTTGATAAAATATACAAGGTTCAGGGACTCAGTCCGGATGAATCCATTCAGCTCTTTTCCTTGAGAGCCTTCAAGGACGACCATCCTGCAGATGATAAGGCAGAGCTCGCTAACGGCTTCATAAATTACTGCAATGGCCTTCCATTAGCTCTAGATGTACTTGGCTCCTTTCTATTTGACAAATCCACAGATGAGTGGAGAAGTGCATTGGATAGACTTGAAGAAATTCCAAATCAAGAAATTCTGGAAAAGCTTTTTATAAGTTTCGATGGGTTGGAGGAAGTAGAAAAGAAAATCTTCCTGGATATTGCATGCTTTTTCAACGGTGAAGATGAAAAGTTTGTGATGAAAGTTCTTGAAATTTGTGGTGTGTATCCGCAAATTGGGATAAGAGTTCTCATTAATAAATCTCTCATAACCATTTCCAATCAAAGAATATGGATGCATGATTTACTTCAAGATATGGGTAGAGAAATTGTCCGGCGAGAATCACCTCAAGAACCTGGAAACAGAAGCAGATTGTGGCTTTATAAGGATCTTCATCATGTGCTGTCAAATGATACGGTAAAATACTCTTGCTCTTATGTCCTGCCAAATGATACATAAAAATCTTCCGCAACATATTGTTCATCATTACTATCGTTTATAATGTTCAGGGGATGGATCAGGTTGAAGGCATAGTCATAGATTCACATGAACAAGAAGATGAAGAGGTGAGTGCTAGAGCTTTCACAAAGATGAAAAGGCTTAGATTGCTCAAACTTGGAAATCTTCACTTCTCTAAGGGCTTTGAGTATCTTCCGAGCAAGTTGAGATATTTGGAATGGGATAGATATCCTTTGAAATCTCTTCCTTGTAGTTTTCAGCCAAATGAACTAGTTGAGCTCCACTTGCGTTGTAGTAAGATAACATGCATGTGGAAGGACGTCAAAGTAAGTGCTCTTATGTCAGAGGAAAATATTATCCAGATCTTGTCTATATGCATGAACCAAACTAATAAATGCATTACGCATCAATCTTGATGATTTTAACTTAAAATAAAAATTTATTTACAGCTGATTTATAAGGTATTTATTGACTTAATCCATTTTTGATGGATCACATAGCATTTTTTGTGTCAATGATGTTGACTTTTAGAGCTTGTTAATTAACCTATGCATGTGTTTTATTATCTTTGACAGCCTTTGAAGATGCTGAAGGTCATTGATCTTAGTTACTCTGTTAACTTAATCAAGACCATGGACTTCAGGGATGTTCCAAACCTTGAAAAGTTAAAACTTAAAGGTTGCACAAGTCTTGTTCAGGTTCACCAATCGATTGGAGTTCTCAAAGAACGTATCATTTCATTGAACTTGAAGGACTGCAAAAACCTTGGGAGTCTTCCAAATAGCATATGTGATCTCAAGTGTCTTAAGCATCTCAATTTGAATGGCTGCTCAAAACTTGAGGAATTGCCAGAAAGGTTAGGTGATATGATATGTTTGCAGAAGCTGGAGATTGGTGGAATTGCAGGGAGACAACTTTCATCTTCTAAGATATGGGATTTTCTTCTTCCATGGAAAAAATTTCCCATGCAACTTTTTATTCCGAAGGATCTTAATTCATTGCCTTACTTGTTTTCCCTGCAATCTTTGAGGTCATTGAATCTAAGTTACTGTAATCTAACAGAAAGATCACTTCCCAGTGATCTGAGCTGCTTCCCTTTGTTGAACATGCTTAATTTGAGTGGGAATGATTTTCATAGCATTCCCTCCATCACCCAACTTTCCAAACTTGAATACTTTCAGTTTGATTACTGCAAGAAGCTTCAGTCATTTCCGAGTCTTCCGGCAAGTATTTTATTTCTTGGTATGGACGGCTGCAGTGCCCTAGAAGGGCTGCTACCCAGACGTAACAACGGTCAGTTCGAACTGTTTAAGGTAAGTGTGGAGGATTGCAAGAGGCTTCAACTATTGCCAGATCTTTCATCATGTATTTTAAAAGTTAGCATGGAAGGTTTTTCTTCGAAAGAAAATTGTCCATCTCCATCTGGAATTCACTCTTCAAAACCTTCCACATTCACTTTCATCAATATCTTGCAAGCAGTAGAGGTTCAAAGAGAAGACATACCGCTGTCTGCAAGATTGTCAGGTTATCTACATTATCTGATAAAGCACAGAGATCACTCACTGGTATCCCTTTCCTCTCTTTCTCCCACTATGTTTCTATGTATGGCTGGAATCTTTTCATTATTTCCCTCTATTTCTGCAAGCATAACTTACATCGTTAAGAAATACTTTGTTGCAGGGACTCGCCATTTATAGCACCCGGTTATCGGTTTGTTTAGCTGGAAGTGAAATTCCCAGTTGGTTCAACCACCAGTCACCAGGATCTTCACTAGAAATTTCCCTACCTCCATATTGGTGGACTGAAAAATGGCTTGGATTAACTTCTTGCATAGTTTTCGGATTTGATGGTCATATATCAGACACTTGTACGATAATTTGTGATGTACATGCACACATTGCTCCTGATCAAGATTTATTGATTGGTCGCTCTTCTGTGAAAATCTCTCAAGAATTGGACAATACATCCGAAAAAGTTTGGCTCAGCTACATGCCGCGCAGCTCTTTGATCGGTCCGGATAAGTGGGAAGGAAGCAACTGTCTTAAGTTGACGTTTTTCTCTGACGATGTGAGCTTGAAGCGCTGTGGGATCCATAAAGTATTCAAACGAGATTCTGAAGAGTTAATTCTGTGTAGCAGATCATTGGTGAGTGTGAAATCACTCCATGGTAGCAATGTTGAGAAGAACAAGAGAGGTCCTGAAGAGTACTGCTGTGATAGCTCCAGAGCCAGTAATGAAAGTGGATTGCCTTCAAAGACATTGAAAAGGCTTGTTGTTCAACCTGACGGGAAACTCGAGGAAATGCCTCCAGGAGTAAAAAATGCTCAATCTGGATTACATAGTAGGTAAACTGACAATGTTGAAAGGCCAGAGAGAAATAAAACTCATTAATCAGATTGGAGGGAAAGACTCTGGATATCCAAATGGACATGATGTGAAAATATGAAAGGATTAATAATAGCTAAGGTCTAAGTTTCTAGTTAACTTTTATTAATTATAAAAATGATTGAGACATCAATGAAAAGATTGTGAGATCATTAAAAAGGGCTACCCAGAGACGCTTTATGACAATTATTTCAAACAATGCTTGTATCCTCTATATTAACATCCTTCATGTTAACATGGTTTTTTTGGCACATAGTTAGTTGCTGTTTATTTCTAAAATATGGTCATTGCTTCTTCTCTGGGAAAAGAAGTTACGGAGTCATTAATGTATATCAGTAAAGATAATCAAAAGCAAGATCCTTGTGCCTGCATTTATAACTTTGAGAAAGCCATTTCCACTAGGTGGTTTAACACTAATTTTTTCCAAGATATATTATTTTTTAAAAATGTAATATTAATTTTTGTTATAATTATACTAAATTAAAAATCATATATGATCGGGTGTCGCTTCCGTCAAATTAAATTCCTCACCAACCACACGTTTGGAATTATAAATTTTGCAGTAGTGGAAGTAAGGGTCGAATCCCACAGAGACGGTTCAACCTCACTTAATCCTTTGCGTTTAGAAAT
>CANYBF010702064.1:0-15162 GCA_948192965.1 Dalechampia spathulata
GAAAAGATGGCAAGTGTGTGGAGGAAGGAGGTTCGGTCATGGAGATAAGAAATGAAAGGATTTGGAGAGGGGGAAGGGGCGGCTGCTGATGGATGGCAAGTAGGGCATCCCTTATTATGTCAATAACCTTAATAATGTAACTAAAAAGACACTATTGCCCCTTACTTCCATAAGTCATACGTACATACATGGGAATACATATTTTTTTAATTTATTAAATACATTCCATCCTCCATCCAATACATTTGCATCATTCCACTTTCTCACCTATCGTATTATTATTATTTATTTCGTAATTGACTTTTACATATTCCAATCTCACTCCTTTTAATTATTCTAATTAAAATATAATCTAATTTACTCTAATTATCTATTGATTATCTTTCTAACATAAAGTTTCATATTTTTTTAATTATGACATCATCACCTCAACTTAATGACATCATTATGTCATACAATTGAAAATTAAAATTATCATTAGACTACCCATAATTAATATTAATTATAAAATTTATGAATTCAATAATCATTCTTACTCTACATGTCCTAATTCCTTAATGTCACCTCAAAATCTTTGCTTAAATAAATACGACCTAATTTTGATGTCATAAATAAATTTTAATCCAAAATTTTCAAAATTTACATATATCTAATTTAAGTTAATACAAGTACAATGGTCAAAACCATTCAATCAAATTCACTATATATAACTCAGAATCCACATTTTAGTGCTATTTAAAATCTATTTTAGGGGTTGCGGTAAAATTTTCAATATCCTCTTTTAAGCTTGAAACTCAATTTTTATCATATACTTATCTCCATAATCATAATTTCATATCATTATCACAATAGTAACATAGAAAACACAACATAACATCAATTTATGAATGCACAATAAACCACTAAATGTAGAATGTGATAATAGTATCTAGTCCACTAGGACATGATGTTATTGTTAGGCGAATATATAAGGATTGCACATTGAGTATGCATAGTGTAAACTTTCCATCTAACTTGATTGAAATGTCATTTAAAGAATATGATGTGATACTACGGATGGACTGGTTGTCAAAATATCAAGTAGTGATGGATTGTAACTTGAAGATAATGGTGTTCAAAGATCTTATTTATGCTAGTGTCAAGATACAGGGTTATAAACCACTGGCAATGACCATAACTATTTTAGCAACTACTGTCAGGAAATTATTGATATGGGATTTTGAAGTATTTTTAGTACATGTAATAGATACTCGGTTGGAAAAACCAAAGCTTAGTGAGATACTTCTAATTTATGATTTTCCATATGTCTTCTCAAAAGAATTGCTAGGTTTACCACCAGTTAGAGAAGTAGAGTTTGAGATTGAAGTAATGCTAAGTACAGAGCTAATTTCAATTACACCTTATCGAATGGCACCAATAAAATTAAAAGAGTTGAAGACTCAGTTACAAGAATTACTAGATAAAGGGTTCATTAGACCAAGTGTATCACCATGGGGAACACTAATATTGTTCATTAAAAACAAAGATGGCACATTATGGTTGTATATAAATTACATAAAGCTAAATAAAGTCACAGTGAAGAATAGGTATCCCTTACCACAAATAGATGATTTGTTTGATCAGTTAAATGATACCATAGTACTTTTAAAGATAGAATTATGATCAAAATATTATTAGCTTTGGGTAAAAGATAATAGTATGGTAGAGATTGCTTTTAGACTCAGTATGGCTATTATGAGTTCTTAGTAATGTCATGTGGGTTAACTAATGCACCAACAACATTTATGGCATTGATGAATACTATGTTGAAGTAGTATCTATACCAATTTATGGTTGTATTTATTGATGATATTTTGGTGTATTCATGGAGTAGAGAAGAATATGACTTGCATTTTTGGGCTTTATTATAGGTATTATATGAGAAAAACTATATGATAAGCTGTTAAATATGAATTTTGACTAGAACAAGTGTTATTTTTGGGGCATGTGATATTAGCAGATAGTATTAAAGTTGACCCTATTAAAATTGAAGTAGTTATCAACTAGCAACCATTAAAGAATGTTAGTGAAGTTTGTAGTTTTATGGGTTTGGTTGGATATTATAGATGATTTATCAAGGGATTCTTCATAATTGTTGTTCCATTTACCTAACTATTTTAGAAGGATGTTCCTTTCAAATGGACAAACACATATCAAAAGTGTTTTGATTGGTTAAAAGAATGTTTAACCCAAACCTCAGTATTAACTTTGCTTACTCTAGGTAAAGACTACGTAATATATAATGATGCATCTTTGAATGGGTTAGGTTATGTATTAATGCAAGATCAAAAGGTGATAGCATATGCCTCTAGATAGTTGAAAAAACATGAATTAAATTATCCAACACATGACCTAGAGTTAATAGTTATAATATTTGCATTGCAGATCTGATGATATTATCTATAAAAAGAGAAATGTTACATATATAAAAATCATAAAAGTCTAAAATATTTGGGTATATAAAAAGAGTTGAATATGAGATAGAGGTGCTAGATCTAATTGATTAAAGACTATGATTGCTTGATTGATTATCATCTATACAAAGCTAATCTTGTAGTAAATGCACTTAATAGAAAAACATTTGTCAATTTAGAGGTGACACCGTTGATATTAGTTCAAAAGGTGTAATAACTGAATGCTTTATTTGAATTCTAGCCAAATGGTAGTATAATTGCATAATTACAAGTGAAGCTAATACTAATTGATCAAATAAAAGAAGCTATAATGAACAATGAAGAGTATCAAAAGTAGGCTTAAAAGATACAAATAGATAAGCAGATAGATTATTCTATTGATTTTAATAGTTTATTATGATATAAAAATAAGAGGTATGTACCTACGAATAAAGAGTTGAAGAAGCCGATACTTTAGGAAGCCCATGACTCATTATATTCTTATCATCCAGGTAGAATAAAAATGTATGCAGATGTAAAATAATACTATTAGTGGTCAAGGATGAAGAAAGACATTGCATAATATGTAGCTCGATGTTTGACTTGTCAACAGGTAAAAGCAGAACATTAGGTGCCTATAGGGTTGTTTAATCCACTGCCTATACTAGAGTGGAAATGGGAGTGAGGTACTATGAATTTTGTAATAGGGATACCCTTGACTCAGAGGAAACATGATGCAGTATGGGTAATAGTAGACAGATTGATAAAGTTAGCATATTTCTTACCTATACAATTAGACTATGGATTAGAGTAATTAGTAGAATTAGACATACAAGAGATCATTAGACTACATGGAATTATAGTATGCATAATGTTAGATAGAGATCCTTGCTTTACTTCCAGGTTTTGAGGGAGTTTTCAAAGAGCTTTAGAGACTAATGTGTAGTTCATTATAACTTTTCATCCATAAACAGATGGCTAGTTTGAAAGACAAACTAAGTTAAGTTTGAGATTCATTGGACCCTATGAAATTCTCAAATGGGTTGGACCATTGACTTATTAGTTGGCGTTACTACCAAAACTAGATAAAATACATAACGTGTTTCATGTTTCTATGCTACGAAGGTATAGATAAGATCCATCATATATAATTCCAACATAAGTTATTGAGATCTAATCTAATCTTACATATAACGAAGAATCAATAACTATCCTAGCTAGAGAGATAAAATAGTTAAGAAATAAATAGATTCCTCTAGTGAAAATATTGTAGAATCATCACACAAGCCAAGAAGCAATATGGGAATAAGAAGCAGATATAGGATAATAGTACCTCCAATTATTCAAAAACTAATAAGATTCAAATTTTGGGATGAAATTTTTTTTAGAAAGAGAGAGTTATCATACCCACTTTTATTGTCATTATCTTAATTACGATCATAATTATGTTAAATTATATTTCTGGATTATAATAATTAAATTAATATAATAAGTATTAATTAAAACAAGGTTAACAATTTGATAAATGTAATAAGCACCTGAATTATTTTATTTTATTTTTATTTATAAATGTTGATCTTGTTAATATTTATATGAAGATATATTGATGAAGCAAATAGATTAGGAGATAAAGAGTTCAAAGATTTAACAATTCATATATATATAGTAACATACAAAAAAATATAAAGTGAAAATTGAATATATTCTATAATTACTTAACCTAAATATACAAATATAAATTGGAAGGAATTTATATTTAGTTAATTATTTAAACCACCATATGAAGAAATGTGTTAAATGGATAACTATAGAAGAAATGATGATTATGTTATATTGGTTAAAGGTTTACCACTTAGGGGACTGGGTGCATATGACCAAACTGTTAATTAATTAATTTTTTTATGATAAAAATCATAGCATTCAAAGGAAGGGACTAGAAAACTTCTATTATTTCCCTTGGGAAATGTATCTAATAGTCTTAGGGTTAGTAAAACCAAAGTTTAAGATTACAATAGTATGAAGATTTGAATTACGTCTTGTTCAAAAAAGCTGTTAAAGAAGTTAAACCTTAGAATACCATAAATAGGTAAATAATGATCTTTGTAGGTACATATAATATGTAAGTAAGATTTGCATTATGATAGTTAATAATTAAACTATGAGAAATTGCTACTTAATTGGGACTGGTTTATGTGCACCTTCGTGTGAATAAATTTATGGTTAGTAGCTACCTATAATGAGAACATTCTTAATTGGAGGTATATATAAACATGTATGCTCAAGTCAAGAATTAATTGAATGAATTCTACATGTTAAACTACCCAACATCTAATTACATAAGGTTGATGGTTTAAAATAATTAAATTTCAGAATTAAGGGGAGAACTATTCTAGAAAAAGAGATGAATTATAGGGGTTGAATGGTTAAAGCTTAAAACCTTTAAAGTATAGTTTATATATGGAACTAAACTTATAATGTGTAATAACTAAGTAAAAATAGTGTGGATCTTTTAATGCTTAAAAGTAAAGAAACCTATGCATCATTTATCTCACAAGATTAGATTGAATGCATAAATTATTATAATAAATAACTACATAAAGACATGAATTGGTTAGTAGCAGATTAGATTTAGGAATTTACATGAAAATCCTAACATAAAACACTAATTGAACTACAATATAGCCTTAATCATATGTCATCAGGTTGCAAGATTTTGAGTTAATCAAGTAGCTTTATCTTAATTGTGAACATGCACCTATAGTTTAACTTAGTGTGGATAGAATGTTCAGCTCATTAATGAGCTTCCACTTTGAACTCAACTAATGAAATGTTAGAAGAAAGAGGGGTTTGTTAGATAATAATAGTTATCGATTTTACTTTATCAGTTTACTATATAAATTGATATGTGTAGATTCTTTGATAAGATTGCAAGAAATGCATACTTGAATATTGTTGTATCTTTATGGATAAAAAAAATATGAAAGAGACTTATATATATATAGGGGAGTAGAGAAATTACCAGCTGAGAGTTAGTTATATCTCATAATCTAATACTAGTAAAATAAGATATGAATCAACACTAAAACTTATGCCTGATTATTGCTATAAGAATGAATCATCTAGGTGGAAAGAAAAAGAGAAGTATATATATATATATATATATATATATATATATATATATATTTTTTGAACATGTATACACACGATTACTAATTTCAATAAAAGGATGCAAGCTTAAAAAGGAATACTAATATGCATAATTAGGAATCCATGTCAGTGGAAGATGGTAGCCAATATTATATCTATCATATTCTAAATTTTATCAATAGCTACATAATAATTATATGTAAACATAGTAGAATCACACTTTAATCAGGTGATTAGGGTAGATATTAATAATTAGATTAAGATTAGGAAGTCAACTACATTTAATAGTCCTCGAAAAAAAATCTCTTGGATGAGAAATATTATAGCCTACGTGTGCAGTAATCACAAACCAGGAGTTGTATGTATGTTAGAATAATTGGACCACCTGAATTAGTTTTCTCTTTTTTTTTTGTTAGGCATAGTGGGGTAATTGACAATTTTAAGGCAAATAAAAAGGAAAAATCTCCTTTTAGTGTAAAGACTTAGAAAATTATAAAGTTAAGGTAGTTTGAAAAAGTCAAAGATAATAAATTTTTAATATTTGCAGATTTGGCCTAGATTTCTAAAAACTTGATAAATAAGCCTAAAATTAAAATTAGAATTTTAATTCAAAGAATTATTAATCAACTGATTAATGCATGAAAACACTGAGAGCTTGAAATCAAATAGTTCTTCAAAATCAAGACTGACAAATTTTGGAAATGTCCAAAACCAAGTGGATTAACTCTTAGAAAGAATTCACGGAGTTGAGATAAATTCACAAAATGAAAGACAAGGATTAGTAGGAGAAATAGGAAAATTGGTGAATGAAAGGCTTGATGCTCTAGAAAGAGAAAGGTCTTTGAAAAAACCAGTGGGAACTATAATGAAGAAAGATATAGAAAAATTAAGAAAAGAAAAAATAGTCCTATATATAAAAGATCCTAAGGTAAAATGGCTAATTTAGACAATTCAAATTTAGCCTAAGATCTTAGGAAGTCATTAGGACTGGTAAAAGAAGCTCCTATTCATATAGATGATAGAACATTTAATGAGTTGATATCTATGAAAAAAGCAATTTACCAACCTAATTATCCTCATACAATAAAATAGGAACTCATTCCTAGGAATAACCCATTGAGATCAATGATCAGTCCTACAGCCTTTTTCAATTTAGATTGTGAAAAACATCCTTCAGAAAGGATTGATGAATGGATAACCATGATTAGATTTATAATAAAATCTGGTAGGAAGTGTTCAAAAATATTAGGACTCTTTAATAACTTATACCTCAATTAAGGATGAAATTGCTAAAGAGATAATACCAGATGTTGTATTAGCCATAATTGTATATGCCATAAAAAGAGAATTTTGTAGTTTCTCATTATCAATAGAGTCATTAGAAAAAGAACAATCTTTAATGGCCTTAATGAAATTACAAATCTATGACATGTGTTATTTTGATAACTTTGCATGTGAATTTCAAAGATATTATTATAACTTAGATTTTGCAGTTCAAAATTACATGTCAGGATTATTTTTTGCTAAATTACTAGAACCTTGGCCAAAAGTAGCAAAAAATAGCTTTTAAACTTGTCTTAAATGAAGAAAAAGTGGTAGATGGATTAGGAGGAAGAATACAAGTAGTCAAGTACACAATGAGAAAGGCGTGTAATGAACTTCAAGTAAGATAAGATACAAAACATCTTCCTTACTTAAACAAAAGTTATTATTCCAAGATTGATTATTTACCTAGAAGATATGGATGTCCTTCAAGTTCAAAAAAATCTGAAAAATGATATTCTTCAAAGAAAAGGTTTAAAGGATATAAGAAGAGAATAATATCTAAAACTGATAGAGAGGTAAAAAGAAAATATAATAAACCTACTAGGTTCATTAGAAATAGAACAAACCTTAAGGACCAAGATAGGATAGAAGTGTTTAAAAGAAAACATAGTAGAGAACCAAAGTATCTAAAAAGAAAACCTTTGAGTAACTGTAACTGTTGCTAGATTTATGGATAAAAAAACCACAAGGCAGATACCTATCCCCAAAAGAAGAATAAGAGAGAAAATCTATGATAAATATTTTTGAAGAAGAAAATTTAATCTATGAACCAATAGATGAATTGACTGTTATAGATTTAGAAATAGATTCTATAATGTTGTTTGGAATAGAAGTTGCCTAAGGCAGATATCAATTCATTCTATATCAAGTCTAGATTCAATTTCAAGTCAGTAGTTGATATCTCACAATTTAAGTCAACAGCTTAGGTTTCTAGTATAGAACTAAAAATGTTAGATGTCACATCAACATTCACAATATCCCTTTATGTATGCATTTTATGCATACATTACAGAGAAAGATTGATTAATGCATGAAATAGATGAACGAGATGTGATACATGAATGTTTAATATGTTATTATGTGATAAAGTATGGTTTAAAATGGATGAGTACAAGTTAAAGTAAAGTTAGAAGCAAAGTAATGTTAAAAGGTAAGCTAGAATATAAAAGGGATTATATGAAAAGTTAAGGTTATAATTGGAAATTAAAATTATGAAGGACTTATGTTCATGTTGTATTAAGTGAGTGGTAAGTGCAATATTATGTAAGCATGATGTTTTAATTGATAAGGAAGAGAGGAAATAAGATTATTTGAGGAAGTAATATGCTAAGTGTCCATATGTTATTGGACCCTTCCTAGCTTAAGTCATAATAATAATAATAATAATAATAGTAATAGTAATAGTAATAGTAATAGTAATAGTAATAGTAATAGTAATAGTAATAGTAATAGTAGTAGTACTAATAATAATAATAATGATGATGATGATGATCATAATCATAATCATAACAACAACAACAATAACAATAATAACAACAACAACAAGAATAATAATAATAATAATAATAATAATAATCATAATCATAATAATAATCATAATCATAATACTAATAAAAAAAGTGAGTCTTATCTTTTGAAGGAGGAAGCAAGTTGGGTTTTTAGGTCTTATGCACAAACCATACGATTTCTTCTTCTTCTCGCTCTCTTTTCCATCCAACTTAGGAGAAACATCACCTCCATGTGAGTTCACAAGTAGGTTCTATTTTCATTTTTTTTGTCTTCTTCTTCTTCTTCTTCTTCAAGCTTTCTGACATCTTAAAGGAAGATGTAACTTGTTGTAAGGTTGTTTTGAGTGTGTACAAAAGAAAGAATTTGATTGAAAGATGAAAGAATAAGGAAGTAGAAGTGCTGAATTTGGTGTTATGCATAATCAAATGAAATTATGGGTAAAAACAATTATGTTAAATCCTAACTTCTATCACATGTATTAGTTATTTTGGTTAATGATTAAGGTTAGTAAATGATGTTTAAAGGTGTTTAGAGGGTTTATCATACTTAATGATTAATGGAAGAATGAATTCTTGCATGTCCATGAATATTAGAATCATTGTAAAGTTGGTCATGCTTGGATGGATTTGAATGTAGTAAAATCTATGATGAATTGTTTTTGATGGATGATTAAACTTTAAATTGATGTTTGTAGTAAGTTCTAGAAGTGATTTTAAGATGTTTTGGCCAAGGTAATGGATTAGGAAGCTTGGGGAATTATTTGGAGGTGTTTTAGAGTGAGTTTTGACTGAAATTCAAGCCCAGTTTCATGCTCATGATAGAATGTCATGATCGTGACTTTTTCTAATAGGTTTTTCATGGTTTCTACTTAAAGTCATGATCATGATAATGAAAGTCACGATTGTGATCGAATCCAATTTGCAACTTTGATGTGTGATTTTATTAACAACTTTTGGAGGCCTTATCGGATGAGTTTTGGCATATGTAATATATTTTTGGAAAGATCTTTGAGTCTAGTTTCCAATGGTATAATTATTATTTTCTTTTAAGTTCTTTTACTTGGTTAAAAGACTCATAGAAAGTAGACTAATCCTTAGGAGTAGCATGATTTTATGTTTTATTGTAGTATTTTGCTTTGAGTTTTAACTTAGTAGACTATGTGAACTTATTGTTTTACTTGAATGATTGATTATATGCTTGTATTTAGGTACTCTACCTATATACATTTTATGATTTGATTAAATGAAATTAAGAAGTTCATTTATGAATGCTTGAATTATGTTGATTATACACATGAATGAGTTGTAATTGGTGCAATGTGCAATGTCATTGTACATTATATGATTGTTCTTATTAAAAGTGAATGTGTTACAATGATTTAGGTGCTTTAGAGTAGGAATTACATCCATCACCAAGACATTTGGATAAGGGCAAGTTTATAGTAGGTTTGTGCTATTCATCTTAAGACCTCATATAAGGTCTTAAAATGATGATTTCTCACTTAATGGCTTATGATAGTAACGTAGTGAGATTCTATTGTGAATGGTATCATATGATCATCATTGTTTACAATTATATAAGCATGACTTATACATCATGTCATGAATCATCCATAGATATCGCCATATTCATGATATATCATACAGAGGATATAAGGGGAAAAGAAAGTGATATACAACATAATGTTCATTGATAGTGTATTGGTCATACAGTTATTATCGATTCCCTTGATGGAACCATATAGTTATAATGCCCTCCTATGAGAGATGAGTATCAATACATACAGAAAAGAAAAATAGGTTCATTGAACCATACATTTATAATGCCCTCCTATAGGAGATGAGTACTGGTACATAGAAGGACCTAGTTACGAATAAAGATTGTGAACAATCATATAGAAAAGAAAAGAAAAGATAGGAAAATCAGAGGGAGAATGCAAAGCATGAATGCATTCTCATAGACATGCATCATCATTAATAAATCATGAAAGTATAGTGGATGGAATAATGAATGCATTGCAAACATGCTTATATAGAGATGTACATGGAGTAATGATGTATAGTACATTAATTAATATAGGAAAAGTTACAATTGATTCTTCTATGGTATTTGCTCCCATCTTTATATAGTATGTTATATTTGCTGATTATAATAGTTAATGAGTGATGTAAAATGACATGATATAATACAGTTATATTGCTAAATGTTAAGTTGCAATGATTCGACTTTAATATGATAATTATGAGATGTGCTCATATCATTTACTCATTTTATAGCACCATTGAGTTTTATACTCAGCGTTTGTCATGTGATAAACATAGGACCAGAACCTTCATGCGAGAGTTTAGACTGACCGATCTATAGTCAGGAGATACTGTGATTTCAAGGAATCTCATTCTCAAATTGGTTTGGACCAATGTAATATAATCCATGGTGTCTTTATATATACGACTTGTTAAATTAACCTTAGTGTCAGTAATCCTTCTGTTATGAAGGTTGGTTATGTGTAATATCAATATCAACTGATCGTGTGAAAGCAAATAAGCATATCTAATGTAACAAATGATGGAATGAGTATGCATGACAAATATAAGACATATGTTTAAGATATATTGGATGCATACTACTATGTTTTGATATTACCTATGTCTACAAATGTTATTAGATGTCAAATAGATACATATTATTGCACATCATTAAATAAAAAAAATTGTATAGATCCCTTGTAGAATAATTAATGATTTCCTTGCTTAGGGGATTATTAACTATTCTACAGGAGCATATTACGCAGGATTGGGGTGTGATATGTTTTATTGGTATCAGAGCTATGGTTAGCTCAACTTATGATTGTTGTATGTATGATTACTGCCTAAGGTTAATGAGTTGCATAATAGGAGTATTGTTAGTCCTTACTGCTGCTGACTGTTTTGATCCATATGTATGTTTATAAATTAGAGACTATGATAGATAGAGCAATTATAGTAGGTGACGAAGGTGGGGGTAACTTTAACCCATAAGAAGGTACGTCAGAAGTTAATGAGAAGGTAAAGGTCCGGCAAGGACCTATTGAATAGGATGAATAGGGAGAGAGATTACCTCTTATAAAATAACCAACTGCATCTGCTGTTGATCTTGTAGCTACACAATTTGTTCAATTTCTTAGATCTTTACAAGGGCAAATTCCTATAGTGGTTCCAACTCCACCTTCGGTAGTTGTTAAAGATGTCTATAACAAATATTTCAAGAAGTTAAGAGCCTATGGGGCTACTAATTTTTCTAAGGCTACTGATCTGTTTGTTGCTGAGATGTGGCTCGAGAGTACTAGGAGAGTCTTACGGTAGTTAGATTATCCTTATTTAGTGAAGTTTAAGTATGCTATTTCTCTACTTCAAGATGATGCATACGAGTGGGGGAAGACTATTCCCTAGAGCATGGCTGATCCATCGATGTTGACCTGGGTTGATTTTCAAAGGGAATTTAGATAAAAGTATGTACCCTTGGCATATATAGACTAGAAATTGCATGAATTCCTCAACCTAAAACAAGGGAATATGTTTATGGTAGAGTTTGAATGGGAGTTCACTTGACTGGCTTATTATGCTATAAGTATTCTTACTACAGGCTGGGACAGATGTAAAAGGTTTAAACAGGGCCTGATTCCTCGGATTAGAGCATTAGTACAAGGGTTTAACAATGAAAATTTTTTTGCTTTGATGGTTAATACTTTAAATTAAGAGCGTACTATCAAAGAAGAGGAAAGTGTTAAAGCTGGACAGTTTTAGAGATCTTTTCAAGTATCCAATTTGTCATTCAATAAACAAAAGAGGGGCAAGTTCTGAGACTCATTTATAGCTTGGTCGATAGGATCTAGACCACCATTACCTCATTGATCATAGAATGAAAGGATTATAGGTCATAGTAATTTAGGAGTTGGACTAAATCAGTGTCATACTTGTGGTCATAATCATTATGGTGCTTGTAGAGTTGGTACAAATTTATGCAATAATTGTAGTGGTACCAGGCATTTTGCATGAGATTGTACTATACATCAAATTATGTTAGTGCATATATTGTCTGAAGGTGGGTCATATTAGTAGAAACCACTACCTAGATCTATCTTTAGTGCCTTCTAGAGTGGAGATCGTGGTAGAGGTAGAGGTTGAGGCCATAATGACGGAGGCTGAGGTAATAGTCAAGGGTTAGCGAATTAGTCTATTGGAGCTTTTGCCAGAGTTTATAATCTGAGATAGAAGGATGACTTACAAGCTACGGATGTGGTGATTGGTAATTTCCATGTTCTTAACCATGATGTATTAGTAGTGTTTAATCTAGGATCCAGTCATTCATACATCAATACTAGGATTGCATGTTTATTAGATATTAAAAGTGAGAGATTAGGGTATGATATATTGGTGTCTAGTCCTTTAGGCAAAAATGCTATTGTGAATATGATTTTTTGGCAATGTCCATTGATTCTTTAAGGTGTTATTTTTCCTTCAGATTTGATTGAAATGCCATTTGTAGAGTATGATGCTATCTTAAGGATGGATTGGTTATCTTAATTTCAAGCAGTGATGGATTGCTAGAGAAAGACTGTTGTATTTCAGCTTTTGGGTTATGAATCAATTTGTATTTAGGTAACAAACCATCAATAACACATAGTCTGATTTTGATAACAGTTGCTTAGAGATTTTTGACATAAGGTTGTGAGGCTATATTAGCTCATGTGGTTGACACTCGACATCAGGAGTTACAATTGTTTGAGATTCTGATAATCTGTGATTTTCCAGATGTATTTCATGATAAGTTACCAAGGTTACCTCCAAATAGGGAAGTTGAGATTGAGATTGAGACCTTTCCAAGAATCCAATCGATGTCAATTACACCTTACCGTATGGCTTTGACTGAGTTAAAAGAGTTAAAACAGTAGTTGTTGACCCTCACTTTTCACCATTTTATAATTTCGGATCTTTATCAATTCGAGTAGGATTTAGTCCTCGTATTGATCCTGATTATATGTATAGGCCCTTGTGTCTTCCTTTATGTGTTCTGGGACGCAGAACATTTCAGAACTGGTGGGGCCTACCATGACGCCTGGCGGGACCCGCCGCGTATTCTGAATGTCCTGCGCATACAGAACACCCTTCCTCGTTGCCTCTGCAAGGCAAACCGCTTGAAATGCAAAATGTTGCATTTTTTGCCCTAGGTACTATTCATATAAATAGTACATTGATGGGGCCCACTAAACAGAAGCGGGGCCGCAGTCCCCAATAACCTATTCTGTGTATTCTGTACTTACAAAATACATTTTCCAACTGTCTTACACAAGGCACGACGCTTGGCATCGCAAATGTCATTTTTCTGGGCCCACTATGCAGTGGGGCCCACCCAAAAGAAACGGGGCCCGCTGCCCCTATTGCCTATTCTGTGTATTCTGTACTTACAGAATACATTTCCTGGTTGCCTTACACAAGGCACAGCGCTTGGCATTGCAAATGCCATCTTCTGGACCCGCTACGAGGTGGGGCCCACTTAGCAATAATCGGAGCCCGTTGCTCCTATTTTCAATTCTATGTATTCTGTACTTACAGAATACATTTCACACCTGCCTACGCGAGGTAGGATACTCAGAATGCAAAATATTACATTTTAGGCCTAGGTTACTATTCACTATGAATAGTATAGAGATGGAGGGCTCGCTTCCCCAATTAGCCAAATTTGTGTATTATGTACTTACAGAATACATTCCACTGCTGCCTTACACAAGGCACATCTCGCGGCATCCCGAATGCCACATTTGTAGCTTCACCTAACTGTGGGGGGGCCCACCAAACGCTAGTGGGGCCCGCTTCCCACTATCACTCACTTCAATACGTTCTGTACGCACAGAACACACTCTGATTGCTGCCTCACTTAAGGCAGAATGCTTGGCATGCTATTTGCTACTTTCCAGGGGTACTATTCATTATGAATAGTACCCAGGTGGGCCCGCCGCCTGAATTCTCCAATCTAGGTGTTCTCGACGTGCAGAACACATTTACGTTAGTGCTCACGCAAAGGCACGACTTACGGCACCCTGTTTGCCACATTTTGCCCTTAATGGGCCTATCAGGCCCAAATTGGGCCAATTAGCCAAAACTCGATGTTCGGGGCCGAATTTGAGAAAATTTATAACTGCAAAGTTTCTCGGAATGTCGATTACACTTGGATTGACATATGGCTCACATCCTGTTCCACCTGTACGAGGCGGAGCGCATAGGCAACGTTCGTAGCGCATAGCCCTATAGGCTATGCACGTTGCTAGTAACCTCATAAAAAGACGTTTGGTCTGGAGCCATTTCGGGACCGAATTTAGAAAAACTTTCTTCTGTAAAGTTGTTCCTCACGTCGAATAATGCTTGTACGCTTCACGATACTTCCCGGAAATGACCACAGCGGGCCTTAAAATTACAAAATTGCCACCCAAAAATTGGCTCTATAAATATAGAGCTCGGGCATCAGAAAATGGACCGAAAATTTGCTCTGTGAGCAGCCGAAACCCTGCCAAAATCACTTCCCAAATTAATTAAACTCTTAATTAATTAATTTCCTAGGATTTAGAGACCTAATCTGCTTAGTTAGGGTCCCTAAACGTTCCTGGAGTGAAGATCTACGAAGAAAAGCCCCTGCTACAAGGTAATTTCTTCCCATTTCTCCCAATTTCTCGATTTTCTTCTCATTTTGGGTATTTTTCGGGTCTATATGCTGC
>CANYBF010702217.1:0-13997 GCA_948192965.1 Dalechampia spathulata
ACACATAAGCACAAAACTATCATCATGCATACACTTAATCACAACCTACATTATCAAACACGTATGGCAATCCTACCATACATCTACGCATATATACACATAAAGACCTAACTCCTAGGGTCTCTATTGTGGGTGTAACAGTTTGAACATAACGGAGCTGGTTCTTAAGTGCTAACTTGAGTCGAGTTCTTCTAATCCTTTATACAATTTTCTGGAAGATTGTGTATGAATCTTATTCCACTGTGCCTATTTGGGAACTAGAGGCGATTGTAGAGCTGCTTCCTAGTTGCGTTAATAATAAGGAAGAATTGGTTCACTCAAGGCTATTCCTCTGTGTTTTAAAACCGGCTTAATAGATTTTACCATTGACTATAATTGAATCGATGATCAAGAGTTGACAAGAAACAATTGTGGCTTGCGATTGGGAAGTTTTACCAAATTGATACTTTTCCAAAATTTAATTTCATTTTTATTATTTATTTTTCTTCGATAAATAGAAATTATTTCTATTTTATTTTTATCTCAAAGAATCGAAGGATCATTCTGTCCTTGTGGGATCGACCCTTCTTCCGCTACTGCAAAAATCATTATATTTCTATGTTAGGGAAGTATGAATTAATTTGATAATTTCGACACCCGATCAATGCCAAACCTTCCACAAATCATCAAACCATAAGTCAAATTCCATAAAATACAAAAAATAAACCAAACACACACATTGAACCAGAAAATTTCCAAAATGAAACTGAAGTCATAAATGAAATTGTACTTGTGCAAAAAGGTTCTCGAATTCAACCTATATGACTAGAGGATTTCATTGCTTGCACCCAAAATACCTTAGACATCACAAATGTATCTATTGTACTAAGAGCCTATTTCTTACGAAGATGCATGCAAGTAAAGACAGTTGATGGATTTAAGCTATGGAGATTGAACTACAAGCCTTGGAATGTAATAATACATGGACTTTCATTTACCTACAGGATAAAAACGGGCAATTTATCTTTTTGGGTAAAAAATTTCAAAAATTCCTCATTTGATGCAAAAGGAAAAATAATTCTCTTTTTGGTATGCAAATGTACTTGGCACCATTTTTATTGGCGGTCATATGACATGGTGACTTGGCCAATGAGAGGCAGCTGATACGAATAATGTGGCATGCTACATGGCTGCTATGTGACGGAGAGAAGTTGTGGTCGCTGATATAAGTGGCTGCCAATTGCAGAAAAAGTAATATATATAATGTATATTTATTATTATTATTAAATATATAATAATTTAGTAATTATTAATTTTATTTAATAATTATATTAATAAAAATGGTATAATTATAATGTAATGATTAAGAAATGAGTAGGTATAATTATTAGAAAATTTATTAAATTGAGAATGTAATAATTATAAAATTGATGGTTGATAATTATAATAATGATAAGAATGTAATATTTAATATTAGATGATATTAGTAGTAAGTAAAATTATTAAAAATATTATTGGGAGTAGTATTTGTAATAATTGTAGTACATATAATAACTAAGATAATTAGTATTAGGATTAATATCAATATTAATTAATATTAGTAATAATGTTATTATTTTTAGTAATAATAATAAAGATTATTAAATTTAATAATATTAACATTAATTATTATTAATATTGATAATAAGTAATATTAGTAATAATATTAATAATATTAGTAATATTATAATAATAATTATTATTATTATTATATTATTATTATTATTATTATTATTATTATTATTATTGTTATTGTTATTATATAATATTATTATTTATTATTATTATTATTATTATTATTATTATTATTATTATTATTATTATTATTATTATAATACTTCTCTCACGTAACAATCACGTAGCATACTAGTAACCGTTGAATGTATTTTCACATCAAATGAACAATTATTTTCCCCTTTACGGAGAATTTTTAAAATTTTTTTATCCGAAAGGGTAAATTGCCCATAAAAAACAATACTATCAAAATAGATATATAAAATCAAGTATCTAATAGATGGTTCTATAGACAGATTTAAAGCATAGCTGGTTTTCATCTATCACCAAGCTTGTCACAGTCTGTGGTTTTAACCATCGTTCCTACCTACAACTGGCAGATTTTTTCACTAAATCACTCGATGTAGCTTGCTTTGAGAAGACCATCTCGCGAATCAAGGCTCTAGTGTCTGTACTTAAGGATAGAATCAGGAACCTGAGTTACAGGATCTGCTAATCTAGTGTGTTCGAATGATCGAGTCAAAGAGAAAAGAACTGGAGCTACAGGTTCTGCCAGAATATGGTGTTCGACTGACAGATTCCAAGAGATTAAAGAAAGGAGTGATTACTTCGATTCTGAGTTGTAGAAAAATCAAAAGGTTCTTGCAGATCTGAGATAATAATCTTTTGTTTTGATCGACGGATAGGGGTCTTACGTGTTGAACAAATCAAGGGGGTTACTTGTTCGATGAAGTTTTGATTGGTCGTCAAGGATGGTTGGTTTATTTTGATTGGATGATTGAGCGGCAGCTTGCATGAACAACAAAGCGTTTTTAGCTTCCATCAGAAGACTCGGTTTCTGAAGAGTTTATTTGTTCCAGCATCTTCTTCCTGCAGTATCGTTTCTTCACCATGACGACGTATTGTGCTACAGGTCTTTTTTTTAAGGAAACTATGTTGTTTTATGATACACGTCTGCTGTTTCGAACGACATCGTTTTCAGTAGAGTGTTAGATTCTTGGGCTCATTTTCAGCCCATTTATTTTTCTTTCTTCTAGTTTCTTCGGTATCCTTTTATTATTACCAGAAAAGGCATGTCGTTCTTCTACATATTAGGTTTGTATTCCTCCTGGTACATCCTCGTACATATGAGAAAAACAAATAGAACCGAAATCATTTTCCTCAAATATTCTTAATTTATTTATATAATAAATTTTTGATGCAAAGACTATCAACACCAGCGATCTTCATATTTGTGACGAGCAATCCTATATCTAGTTCAGAAAAATAGATTTTGTTCATCAATTTATTTCTTACTTAGTTTTCATCATCAAAATTATAACAATTATTTGTTATAAAAACTATATATATATGTATAGGTATACGTGTCCATTTTCCGTCAGTTGATAAAAAAATGTATGGCAGATGCGCTGAAGTTGATGCAGCTTTGTCGTTAATCTCAGAGCATGGGGACAATAATAGTATTGTTTACAACATATTTCATGCAGAGCGAGCATTCGGAGTTGGCATTACAGTTTGTAGTAGTTGTGAAACCATACCATAGCTACTTCCTAGAATCAATCAACTGATTAGCCAAATTTCACACACATATCCTTTTCACTTCCATCATATATTCATAATTTTAATCCCACAACCAATCCTCACATCCTTACATTTTAGACTTGGTCATTAACAAAAACCTCGTGATTATTTATTTATAGCCATCTCCTCTTTGCATCTGTTACAATCACAGATGACAAAAAAATATGAATATTATCTCATTAATAATGTTTATATTTATAATAAAAAACATATAACATAATAACAACTAAATGTAATTTTCTTTTTATAGTTCAATGGGTTAATATCTTCACATCACCAAACTTTAGGGGTTATATTAAATTTATTATTAAAATCTTTTTTGGATATTGTATTTCTATTTTTTACTTCACTTAAAAATCACAATTAAAATGTGACAATCCATAATGAAATATATATCATGTAAACTCTATATCAACATCATATCATATTATTTTATATCATAAATAATTACTCAATATTTATTTTAAAAATAATACTAAATTTTTATATAAAAATATAATATAATTAAAAATTAATTGACATACTCATACTTTTTTTAACCACTATCATTATTACACCACCATTATCACATTTTTACTCTTTTTTTATATCTCTTTCTTTTCTTACAAATTTATCTATATTTACGATATCTTTAACATATACATGTGTTTATCCTTTTCATAATAAATGCATATATTTATCGTTATTATTTTTATATACTAAATTAATAATATACATAATATATATGATTACTTGCACATCATTATGATTTATAGGCTTAAATATACATACCACTGGGCTGTTGTATCTTTCTAATCATTACATACCAAAAGGGATCCAAAATCAGAAGTACACACGCCTATTAATCTAATACCCAAATACAACAATTCTAATTAACACTGTGTAGTAAAACAATTACCTTCTAGTGTTCAAAGGAGTGGGCACACATTCTTTCATGGATTAAGTGAACATACATGGGATGGTAAGAATAGAGCACTAAATGCATTAATTCTCAAGTAAAACGTGTGTATATTGATAGATATATTTGATTTCATTTAAATATAGATAATTTTGTTTATAGAACATATTGATTTAAAATCAATATGAATTTTTCATATATATATATATATAGTTCACAGCTTTATTTTGACAAGAATTGCTTTATTAGATTCATCAATACTTCGTGGTTGACAAGTGACAAACAAGCATATCCCCATTTCACTTTCTTTATTGAACTTCATCAAATGACATCTTAAGGACTTTAAGCAATAGGAATGAGGTAGAGCTCATTCTTTCTCCTGGTCGTAGCTCCAAATGATTCAGTCATATCTAGATGATGAGGCTCTATTCCGTTGCAGACTTTCCAGTCAAAATGGTATACCAAATTATATGTTTGATACTTAAATATATAGTAGATATTATTATCCGTTTCCAGAAACTATAAGAAATATCAATGATTAGTTTCTGCTGAGTATCAAACATTTTTTTAAATCTAGTATATTTTTTATAAATATTTTTCACTATATTTTTATAAAAAAAGATGTAATTTCTGTAATGTTTTTTTTATAAATATTGTTAGTTTTTCTGTAGTTTTACAAAAGCTCATATTTTATATAAAGTTATCATGCCATGATGCATGCTTATCTAAAGTTATCTTTATATTTTATTTAAGGTTATCTACATCATTGTGTTATGTTCAAGACAAAGTTTTTCTTTTTCGTACACTTCTGTTGAGTGGTTTCTTGTTTCATCTATTTAAGAAAGAATGAAAGAATGGGGGGCAGCAGTTACTAGCATCACTGCTTTATTTCATCAGTTGTCAAAAGGAAATCAAGATTTTTGTTGCCTTGAAGATTCAAAAGAACATCAACAAGGTCATCAGCTTTGTCTTTTGATTCACTTCTACTTGATGGCTGATTATCTCTATGCTCTTTGATCAAATTTTCAAGAATGGAATCTGCTTCTTGGTACAGCTTTTCTAATTTACGTTTCATCCCAGTAACTGCTGGAAGAAATTTAACGGACGGGAAAATATCTGCCACACTAAAACTTTCAGCTGCCTGAGTGATTTTCTGAAGAATTGGTAAGACCTGATCCTTCTACTTATTAATCTTACCAAAGGCAGACCTTAAAGTGATAGTATTCCTTAAAGAAAACACCATCTTACTAAGATTGATAGGCAACCCTACACTTGAAGATATTGAATTCACAAGAAACAAAACCTCTTCTTCTCTAACAGATTTGAAAGATTGAACACGTTTTGTGCTCAAAAGCTCAAATGTACAAATCTTTCGCAGCCGTCTCCAGTAATCACCATAAGGTGCAAAACCAATGCCTTTGAAATTATATAAGGCGATGCTTCCTACCAGCAAAAAGGGTCTGTTAATAAAGCTAAGATCAAGAGTTTTCATCACTTGTTTGGCAGTTCAGGTGATGAAATGACGATGTTGGAAATCTCACGCAGCTAGAGGTGCACGATTGGGCCATATCGTTTGGCTAAATCTCTTAAGCAATGATGAGGAAGAAAGCCGATTAGGTGGAGCATGTTGCCTATTATAGGCAACTTCATTGCCCCTGGAGGAAACTTTGATGAGGAGGTCTTCTTCCATTTTTTCTGCAGGATAAAGATGAACAAGATGAAGCATAAAAAGGCTGGAAAAATGGGGAATCCCTCCTTATTCTCCATGATCAATACAAGATACGCTAAACGAGGAAATCTTGATCTGATATAAATAATTATTTCAAACAAAAAGGGAAAGTGGATACCGTCATATATTTTTCATAATTGTGCACTTTATTAATTCTGCATGTTGATCATTTCTTGTAAGTGATAAATTGCAGGTTGTCTTTGATGAGTAGTGACGAAGGCTTTGGTTATTTGATTCATTTTTCAAGTGCGATAGATAATCTTGTCATTTATTATTTATGAGTTTGTAATATGATAATATCTTGAGTTTGAAAAGTATTTTGTAATACAATTTATTGGGATGAATTGATGAATTGAAGCTTAATGTATATTGGGATGAAATGCCATATTATGTGATTTGAAATTATAACTTTACCCCATGTGACATAACATTCTAGTGAACAAGGAAAAAGTAATAATACAAATTTGCACAAGTTGCACAACTCATACCAATTTGGCTTTTTAGTTCACATGCAGTGTAAATTTATAATCTTTCATACAAGATTTGAGTAATAATTTATATGAAAATATTCCATAAATTATACAAAAATATTAGCCAAATCTATCATATATTGTAAAAAATTTTCTTAAGAGAAAAATGACATTACTTACACTGACACATAATATTACTCATGTTTTTGCAATATGTAAAAAGAAATATTAACTTCAATCAAATAGATTTTCAAACAAAAGAAATACTAAATCCTATTTTGCGTGCATGTATTTATATGAATCAAAATAAAAGCAAAATAGAGCATGGATCACTTCACATTCACTTCGAAACTTCAAATTCCTTTATTCCTACAAAGATTTGTTTGCTTGTTTATACCTCAAAATGAAATCAAGATTTTTTAGCATCCGAAAGTAATTCTCTCCTTTTATGTCCATCTAGGTTTGTCTCTTCCCTTTGTCTGACCTTTAATTATTTTTGAAAATGTTAGTTAGGGATTAAAGAATCACACCATGCTCTTCCTTATTTAAAAAATTTGATATGGATTTTATCAAATTTTGAATTACTTTATTAATTCCATATGTTTTCCTTCATTAAATGATAGTTAAGAAAAGATTTTGAATATTCAAAAGTCACATCACCAAATTTTTTTTTGCATTTGAAAATGTTTAAAAAACTTATATGCTCCTCATCCAATAATTTATTGGGAATGATCGATATATTTTTGAAAAGAAATGTAAAATTGAGCAAAATGGATACAAAAAATTTAACGTGGTTCATCATTAGTTTTGGGCTACGTCCACGGACAAAAACTCATAATAATTCTTCCACTATTATAAATAGTAGGTACACAAGGGATAAAATAAAATAGTGGCTCACAAGGTGTTTCCCGATCTAAAAATGATAATCTCACTATTTTTCTCTCTCCAACCCTCCAGAGCAATTTTCTTTTTACTCTGTTTTTCTTCTTATGTTTTGTGTATTTAACAAGCTGAGGGGTTGAGCCTTTTATAGGCACTTCAAACCGCGTGCCAGGCTATTTACAATTCAACACCGAACACGGTGCTGACTTTTCCTAAGCCACCTTCTTTTACTTTTTTTTTTCAACAAAATCTACCACCAAATGGTGGCTTGTGGTGTCCCTCCATGTTAAGGGACCCATACCAACAAATCTCCCCCTCCCAATTACATGGAGGGCTCTATCATCCCTGCTGCTGATCGATAACATTCGAACTTACTTCTTGGTAGAATCTTAGTTAACATGTCTGATCCATTCTCATCAGTATGGATCTTTTCTAACTGTAACTACTTCATCTCCATCATATCTCTGATCCAGTGATATCTCAGATCAATGTATTTTGATCGTGAGTGGAATGAGGCATTCTTACCAAGGTGAATAACACTCTGACTATCATAAAACAACTGATACCTCTCCTGTTTGATACCAAGTTCATTTAAGAACTTCTTCATCCATAGTAACTCCTTATAGGCTTCTGTTGCTGCAATAAACTCTGCTTCAGTTGTAGACAATGCAACACACTTCTATAACTTTGACTGTCATGCCACAGCTCCCCCTGCAAAAGTAATCAAGTAACGTGATGTAGACTTTCTCGAGTCAACATCTTCAGCCATATCTGCATCTGTGTACCTAGCTAGCATAGGTTTTGCATTTCCAAAACATAAGTATATTTTGGATGACCCTCGAAGATACCTAAGAATCCACTTGACTGTAGCCCAATGTTCCTTTCAAAGATTTGAAAGGAAACGACTCACAACTTTAACTGCATGAGCAATATCTGGCTGTGTACAAACCATGACATACATCAAACTTCCAACTGCTGAAGCATAAGGAACTCTGGACATTTCTTCCTTCTCTTCATCTATAGAAGGGAACTCTCTGGAACTCAATTTAAAGTGATTAATAAGAGGATAACTAACCGCTTTAGCCTTATCCAGGTTGAATCTCTGAAGTACTTTGTCAATGTACTTCTCTTGTGACAACCATATTATCTTGGCGCTGCTGTCTCTATTAATTTGCATGCCAAGAATCTGCTTTGCTGCTCCTAAGTCTTTCATAGCAAAAGACTTACTCAGCTGCTTCTTCAGATTATTGATTCTAGAAACATTCTTACCAACAATTAGCATATCATCCACATAGAGTAATAAGATAATGAAATCATCATCAGAGAATTCTTTACAAATACACAGTGATTTGAAGTAGTCTTCTTGTAGCCTTGCTCCCCCATAACAGACTCAAACTTCTTGTACCACTGTCTTGGTGTCTGTTTCAATCCATACAAACTTTTCTTCAATCTACAAATATATTCCTCTTTACCTTTTTCTTCAAAACCCTCTAGCTGCTTCATGAATATCTCTTCTTCCAAATCCCCATGTAGGAAGGCAGTTTTGACATCCATTTGTTCAACCTCCAGGTTAAAACTTACAGCTAGCCCTAGTACTATACGTACGGATGTCATTTTCACCATCGATGAAAAAATCTTATCAAAGTCAATGCCTTTCTTTTGACTGAATCCTTTGACCACTAATCTTGCTTTGAATCGAGGATGGCCATTGTGTTCTTCATGCTTGATTATGAACACCTATTTATTCTTCAATGCTCTTTTACCTTCTGGCAACTTCACCAGCTTGAATGTTTTATTCTCATGCAAGGATTTCATCTTATATTGCATGGCTTCTTTCCATTCCTTCTTGTGTTCATCGTTCATGGCTTCATCAAAGCTTTCTGGTTCTCCCTCATCAGTCAATATCACATACTGATCAGTTGGATATCTAGTAGAAGGTTATTTATTTCTATCAGATCTTCATAAAGGGACTAGAGAATCTACAGGTGCTGGTGGTTGAATATGAACACCATTATCATCCTCTGGTTTAACTTCATTGGGGGCATTTGTATCATCAGCTTTTAGCTAATCATCCTGTACTTCATCTCTAACTTGTCTAGGCACCATTGTTGGAGGATTCAATTGGAAGCTTGTTGAGTCATCAAAGCTTCGAACTTCCTTCTCTGCCTTATTAACATCTTCAATAGTTTGATCTTTAACAAATATCACATCACGAATCCTTATAAGTTTCTTATGGACTAGATCATAGAATCTATAGCCAAGCTGATCTTGACCATAGCCAATAAACACACACTATCTTGTCTTGACATCAAGCTTTGTCCGTTCATCTTTTGGAATATGGACAAAGGCCTTGCAATAAAAAAATCGCAAATGATCATAGGAAATATCTTTTCCTGACCACACCTTTTCTGGCTTCATAGTTGAGAGGAACACATGGTGAACGATTTAATACATACACACCTACAAGTAAAGCTTCACCCCAAAACGCTTTAGATAACTTTGAATGTAAAAGTATACACTTGACTTTTTCCATCAAAGTTCTGTTCATCCTCTTAGCTAAGCCATTCAATTACGGTGTTTTTAGTGGTGTCATTTGATGTCGAATACCACGCTCTTTACAGTAAGCATCAAATGATCCAATGCACTCTCTATCATTATCTGTACGGATGCACTTTAGCTTCTTCCCAGTCTGTCTCTCAATTGAGGCATGAAATTGCTTGAACACTTCTAGCACTTGATCTTTGGACTTCAAAGCATAAGCCCATGTCTTCCCAGAATGATCATCAATAAAAGTCATAAAGTATTGAGCATTACCAAGTGACTTAGGCAGTGGTCTATATAAATCTAAGTGAATCAGATCTATGACATTCTTCACTACATATGGAGGGGACTTTTGAAAGAAACTCTTTTCTGCTTCCCTGCTAGACTGTCAAGACATTTCTTCAAGTGGAATTGGTTTAAACCAAATAAGACATTCTTCTTTACAAGTTGAGTCATCCCTTTTTCACCAATGTGACTAAGTCTTCTATGCCATAAATCAGTTGTGTCATCATTCTCCATTATATTCACAGTATCATTGGAGAGCTTAGCTTGCATCAAGTACAAGCTTGATTGCTTTTGACCTTTAGCCACCACCAAGGAACCTTTAATGAGCTTCCATTTTCTATTTCCAAAGATATTTCAAAAACCTTTATCATCTAACCTTCCAACAGAAATCAGATTCATGCGCATATCAGGAATATGCCTAACATCTCTCAATAGTAGCCTTGTACCATTCTCTGTCTCCAAGCATATGTCTCCTTTGTCAATTATTTTTGACAGATTTCCATTTCCTATCTTTACAATACCAAATTCTCCTCATGTATAAGATGAGAAAAATTGCCTGTGAGATGTAGCATGAATTGTAGCTCCACTGTCAATCACCCAATTGGTCTCTTGGGTTGCCAGACTGATAATTTCAGCATCAGTAACAATGTTAAAGTCAACAATGTTACCCTGTTCATCATCATTGTTACCTTCTCTCTTCACATCTTTACTTTTATTCTTCTCTTGATCTTTCTTGAATTTTCGGTAAAGTATTTTGATGTGGCCTTTGCTTTTATAGTAATGGCATACAACATTTGCATACTTGTTTGACTTGCCCATGCTCTTGTCTTTAGGCTTTAAACCTCTGGTTTGATTCCTCCCTCTATTTTTTGTAACTAAAATTTTAGACTGTGATGAAGAGACTGAATTCTGTGATCTTCATCTTATCTCCTCATTCAGTATACTGCTCTTAACGGACTCTATACTTACTGTACCATTTAGCGCTGTGTTTATTAAAGACACATTCAAAGTCTCCTAAGACTCTGGTAATGAAGCTAGCACCATTAGAGCAATCACCTCGTCATCAAACTTTATTCCCATTGTCGATAGTTAATCAACGATCCCTTCCATGTTGTTTAAGTGATCAGCCATAGAAGCACCTTCTTAATATTTTACTTGCATCAACTTTGTCAAATAAAACAATTTGTTGTTGCCAATCTTTGAAGCATACAATTGCTCTAGCTTATTCCATAACATTTTTGCATGCGTTTCATTACAAATATGATTGTACACATTATCATCGATAAATTATCGGATATAACCACAAACCCGCTCATGCTTGAACTCTCATTCTTTGTTAGACATCACCTCCTGTTTTCCTGTAGAAAATACAGGTAGGTGCATTTTCGTGACTATCAAGAGATCTTTCATCTTGCTATGCCAAATATGGTAGTTTATATCGTTTAAATTGATCATTTTGCTCGTCTTCACCTCCATTTACCAAATTTGAGAAAATCAACCTCAAAAATGGAATTAGGACGTCAAAATTTGGCAAAATAGGTATCTTCAAAATTTTCACCACGGGACCTGGTGAATAGTAACTCAATGGAATAGTACTCACTGAAATAGTAATTGCCTGAATAGCACTCGCTAGAATAATGTTCATCGAACCCATTTGTATAGTACTATAGGACCTGGTAAATAGTAACGTTGGACCCACCTAAATAGTAATAGAGGATCCCATATAAATAGTATTGCAAGACCCACTAAATAGTAAATTAGACTCTATCAACACCCAAAATTACAACAGTACGTCACCTTTGCAAAGTTACTGTTAAGTACTGTTCACCTAATTCAACTTTTTATGTCCATTTTTTGGATGGATCGCACCAAAAAATTCTTTGAACTTTTTCCTTCCCTATGGCATACTTCTTTTCAAAAAATACCTTCAACAAGAACCAAAGCTCTGATACCACTTATTGGGAACAATTGATGTATTTTTGAAAAAAATGCAAAATTGAGCAAAATGGACACAAAAAATTTAACGTGGTTCACCCTTAATTATGGGCTACGTCCAAAGATAAAAATTCAGAATAATTCTTCCACTATTACAAATAGTAAGTACACAAGGGATAAAATAAAATAGTGGCTCACAAGGTGTTTCCAGACCTAAAAATAATAACCTTACTATTTTTCTCTCCCTAACCCTCCAGAGCAATTTTTCTTTTTGCTCTATTTTTCTTCTTATGTTTTGTGTATTTAACAAGCTGAGGGGTTGAGCCTTCTACAGGCACTTCAAATCGCGTGAGAGGCTATTTACAATTCAGCATCAAATGCGGTGCTGACTTTTCCCAAGCCACCTTCTTTTACTTTTTTTTTTCAATAAAATCTGCCACTGAATGGTGGCTTGTGTTGTCCCTCCATGTTGAGGGACCCATACCAACATAATTTAGGGATAAAAATTCTTGTAATGGTAAGGCAAATACCGACTTGATATGATATACAAGCGAAACCCAAAATTAATACCTAATTAAATGGGTTGATACTCACTTCACAGTTTTTGGTGACTAGATGTGCTAAGGTCTTCTTGTTTAAAGACAATTGTGTCTGTGTTAACAATCTACCATAAGTTGGAATCAAATTCATGTTTATATAACATATTTTCATTAGTTTAATCTATAAGTCTAATCTAATTTGTCTTTTTTTTTTGTAATTCGAAGTCGTACAAAATCTTTGATATGATCATAGAAAAGTTTGCAGGTTATGATAAAATTCAGAAATCTTCTTGAGGAGATGGCGTTCAACTTGGTGTTGTTACGCCCGCGTCTAGGACCCTAGGAGTTTGTATGTATATACGTACGTATATGTGTATCAATGTGTGTATGTATGTATGATTATGTGTATGCATACGTGTATGACTTGCATTTGATGAATGTAATATGAGAATGCATGAGTATGGAATGCCTATGATGTTTATGCTTGAATGTGATGCTTTGTTTTGCTATGCGTGTGCTTCTTGGTTAGGTTGGTTGTCGTCACCTTGTTGGGAAGCGTGTCTTCTCGGCTGGATGAGGGACGGCTAATAGATAGGCTTTAGGTTGTGTTTAGAAGTTTGTTTTGAGTTGTATAGGCTTTGGGGACAGGTTTCGGGCGAGTTAGGCATGCCAAAAGGCATGTATTGCATTTTTAGGTAGTGGTACGGGCGTACGGTATGGCCGTACGGTTGTACGGAGCAGAGAGGAACAGGGAACTGAAAGCCTCGAGATCGTACGGGCGTACCACATGGGCGTACGGTCGTTGCTCGCAAGAAATCAGTTGGGACAGTAGGGCTCGCAGGTTTTGTGGCGTACGGGCATACCAAGGGGTGGTACGGCCGCACGCCAGCTCTCAGGAAATTTTGGAGGACAGTCGAGCTCTCAGGAATTCGGGCGTACAGGCGTACCAAAAGGTGGTACGGCCGTACCGAAGCTCATAGATTCTCGAGTTTATCAGACTTTTGGCGTCGGTACGGGCGTACCAATGTCCGTACGGCCGTACGCGATGTTAATTTGACTTTTAAGGCAGAAAACAAAGCTTTTCACATAAGTTTCTTCCTCCTTTTCTTAAGTAAAACGCCCTAATCTCCTTCCCAATTCCCTTTCTGAAGAGTCTAGGTGGTGCTAGCGTTCGAGAACGCATTATAGAAGTTAGCTACTGATAGAGACAGGATCGTAAGCGTCAACGAGAGTTTGCTTGGCATAGAAGGTTTGTGCTAAGCCTATGCTTTTGCTTTGTTAAGGCTTGTTTTGTTATTCTATTATGTGAATGAGATTGTTCGGGGAATAATCTCTTATACTATGTTGTCGTTGATGCTTGTATTGCTTGATTGATGGATGTACAT